>ML793591.1:392961-414536 GCA_009831015.1 Picea engelmannii
CGTGCTTGCTTCCCCTCCCCCCAGGAGTACTACTCTCGTGCTTGCTTCCCCTCCCCCCAGTCGCTCTACTTCTAATTCCCACATCCACCCTTTTTATCATTTTTTCAATATCAATTAGGGTTCTTTTGGCTAACTGAATTCCGTTAACATAATTTAGGATTAGGGTTGAAGTGGCATTCCATAATAAAAAGTAATAAATTATTTCTATTTTTAAATAATGCATTATGCTTATTCGTCTCTATTCTTCATAGTATACCATTTTGTTCCATGTAAATATTGAGGTGGTATGCCCAATAATCTATGGTATTCCATGAAAACTTTATGGAAAATGTTGAAGCACGAGACATGAGCCCTAATTTATCCCATCCTTAAACTCCATAGTCTATCGGTTTAAATGGATTTAGAACTCTTGTGCTAGCTTCAAGTATATACAAATAAATCAATTAGTTCATGATACTATTTCTCTGGTCACGTGTGTCTACTTTAAATATTGTTGTCCATCCCTTCAAAGATGTTATTAGAGAAAAATAAATTTCTGGATCATGCTCAAGAGTACCCACAATATCCATATATACTCATCATTGAATGTGTATTATTCACCATAATGATTCCTCAGTGTGAGCCATAACGTTTGGTGCAAGATGACATTTGAACAACCGATTCAATTTCACCATCTTTAGCAGAACTTCATAGAAATCCTAAGTAGCTTCTGGTGATGTTCCAAATCTTTACACCATCGTATGCAATAACAGTACCAAACGTTCGTTTCAATAACTCATACAACTATAATTTTTCTCTGCTGGCAGTGGTGTGACTAGGCTCGAAAAATAACTCTCTGATGCGATCTTCATCATATATTCAATGATTAATGATAAAGTCATAGCCTGTAGTGTTTTTTCAATGCTAACAAATTTCCAAATGCCAAACTTGGAACAAACTTACAGTAGAAAATATTCACAGAAATGCCAATGCAATTATTCCTTTGAAAAACTACGACCACTTTAATTTATGTCATAATCAAGCTCCGATGATGTATGTATAATTTTAGTCACCCATGCAATGGTAGTGGCGACAAGATGTGAAGACTTCAACCAACTATCCAAAGTTCTAACTCTCTTTTGAAAGTGCACCCACATGAAATAAGGCTAGCGCCTATCCATGGAAATCAACTTCTATCTCGCCTGTGTGCCGACTTGCGACTTGAACTGTGGCATAACTAATGGCTTGTTGCGCTAGATTTAGCGTTTTACAAACCACACTCCAATCCTTAACATTGAGCCTATCCATCATTGTAATTTAGATCCCGAATTTCTTTCCCTGACAGTAGTTCTATCCATGAATAAATCTACACAGACCGATTTGAAGTGAAGGTCCAATCGATTACCAAAACGAGCAACAGACGAGAACTTTCCAGCGTCGAAATCCATTTCTACGAATGATGCGTATGACTGGAGTCCCGATTTCGGGCTTTCGGGTTTTGGGGAAACAGAGGAGTGGTTTTTTAAAACCCTACGTCGGCCAAATCCCTTAAATATAACCCGACTTTTACATATAATACTATTCTTGCGATTTTTGGGCATGTAGCGCACCCCTTTCGAGTCTCCTCGTGAGTCCTTCCTCAATGTGACTTAACGCTCAAACAGATGGTGTGTTTCTTTGATCCCCACGTGAAACCTCTCCTTGGAGTCTTGTGACTTGGCATGTATCTTACCGTGGATAGTTGAAGATCGAGACGTGAAGGATAGAGGACTCAACAATGCAAAGGGCTTGGCTTAAAATATATTTTTTCAAACTTCAAAATAAAATATTAATTTTAAAATTATATAAAATAATTTTAAAATAATATATAGAAAGAGAAAAATTTATAGTTTGATCGTATAACTCACACCCTTCACAATGAAGGAATGCGAAGTAGGACAAAACAGGAGACCTTGGGAAACTTTTTAAAGCTTTGAGATCTTGACGGTAGAAAAGTTCGGCGAAAATGGCGATAGATTTAGAGTTTTTACTGCGGCAGAAAGGTTGCGCCGAATGGCGCAAGGGCTTAATGGTTACACAAGCTTATGCCAGGCGACAAGGTTCTAAAACTAAGTGGAGTAACTAACATAAATTTTGGAGAAAGACACTGAGTTGAGAAATTTCCAACATTTGTTCCAACAAAAACCATAGAATGATTTTCTTATATGTATTTAAGAATTACATTCAAGGAAGCACCAACTTCCATTTTTTCAGCTCCAACTAGAAGGAGGATCCAACCCACTAGTTTCTCAAGCTACAACCCGAGGGAATCTCCAACTCCTTAATTCTTTGGATACAACCAGAAGGAGGCTACAACCCCCTTTCCTTGCCCCATCCAACCACCCTGAAATATAAATTTCAAATGTAGACAACATGTCACTGAATCAAACACTGCCACTGTCAACTTGTACCAAAAACCTACAACAACATATACCAATCAACATGCACCAAAAAACCTGTACCAACAACCTGTAATAACCCGTACCAACAATCTGTACCAACACAAGTGCATCAACTATGCACAACACAACCTGACACATCAACATGTCTCATCAATCTCATCAACCAATCAAATCTATTCACCAAGATCAAACACCGAAACAACTCTCAACCATATGCACAATATAACCAAAATGTGCATCAACCAAGACTATTTACAAACATCAACAAGATGGATCACAATCAATATGTGCTTCTAAAAGTATACCAAGTCATATATTCCTCATCATCCATAAACCATGTGCCAAAAATACTATTAGAAAGTGCCTCGAACAATGTACCAAATGTATGCCTCAACAGATATGATCTATGCAACAATTACAAAAGAAAACAAAAGCTCAAGGGCTATTCCCTAGCTCTCAAAACCATATCTCATATAAGATGTTTCCTCTATGTGAAATCTCTCACAACTAACCCTCAACCATACACCAAACGATATGCCAATATGAACCAAAAATACACCAACAATATACACCAACAAATCTTACTCAACAACAAGTGTTAAACCTCAAAGAGGGAATTCACCAAACTTCTCAAGACAAACCCTCAACCAATCACATAGATAAAACTCAAGACAGACACATTAACATACCTCTTGCTTTTCTATAGTTGCAGATCTATTACATATATGTTTCTGTAGCTCTGATTCTTTTGCCGCAATTTTTTTACAGCGATTTTTTTGCAGCAATTTTGTTGTTGTGATTTTCCTGCCATGATTTTTCTGCCGCGATTTTTCTTTCGTGATTTTGTTGCCACAATTTTTCTGCCATAATGTTTCTGTTGCAATTTTGTTGCTATGATTTTGTTGCCGCGATTTTGATACCTCCGCAACAACGAAATATTTTTCGTCGCTTTGCTTCGTTGCCTCAGGTTTGCGCAGCTTAAGATGTGACAATGAAAACCTGCAAATAACCTTTCACAAATGATATTCAATCAAGTTCAATAAAGCCTAATGAGAGAGGCTTTTCCTTTCATTTATATTGTTCATGTCTTCCTATATAATTTCCTTGCAACAACTTTACCCCTTTCTCCATCTTATAGGGTGAATGTTGATTAATTGGGTTGGTTGTCATTGATGTCAACCCTTGAAGAAAGTCTGGTAGTGAATTCCAGTAACACAAAGTTTTGGGTAATGGTCTCAAGTTTGTTTAATGTATAATGGTATGATTTTTGATATATTTGCAGGTAATACTATTCTAGATGGATAGTACATGTCATGCCATTTCTGGTAATATGTGGAATGTCACATAACTCCTCACGGTTTGAGAGTTATGACCTTACGAATTTGGAGAACCCTCATATGTTGGCTTGAAGCCCCAAAAGGTCAAAGAAGTCAAAGTGCTTGCAAAGAAGAAATTATTTAAATAATAACGTGAAGTGACAAAGTAAAAAAAGATTATTTAAATAATAAAGTGAAGTGACAAAGTCAAAGAGGATTATTTAAATAATAAAGTGAAGTGACAAAGTCAATGAGGATTATTTAAATAATAAAGTAAATGGAGAAATTTCTAATTATGGAAAGTGGTTAGAAGTGGGTTAGCCCTAAAATAAGGAAATTGGGTTAAAATGGTTAAAAGGTAACCCCTTGAGGAAGCTACATGAAAGTATAATAAGAGGCAAGACTCTATCATTTGAAACAAACTTGAGAATATTGAATATCTACAGGTGACTGAGGTAACCAAAGGATATCTAAGATGAATTTCAGAGAGAAAGTGAAGTAAAGAAGGCCGAAATTCAAGGGAGGATAAATTATTTTGATGATGTTTTCTAAGGTATGTTATTTACAGGTCATCTCACCATTTTCGCAATAATGTTTTTTTTAGAATGATTCAAACTGTGAAATTGGGAGGCCATTGAGAACACATATCCAAGTAGATGTGGTACGAATTTCATCTTGTGGGTCGTTGTATTTTTTGAGTTACACTCCGTGGAAAATAGGGTTTGTGGCTAGTCCTGAAACTAGTCTAAAAGAGGTGTTTCAGGTAAAAATGTCTTAATGTCTTCATAACAGATCCAAATTTAGTAATAAAAAATGTGTTGGCTAGAGTACAGTCTCTAATATTCTGTGTAAAAATTTCAGATCCATACAACAAATATTCCATGTGGGGCATGCTCTACAAGTTCGCTCTCTAGAATAAGCTAGAATTCGATAAGGTATGCCATTTCTTCTATAAATCCTTTTATGAGAGGTTCCAAGTAGTGAAACCTGGAGGAATTGCATAAAACACATTGAAGAAAATTGTGTACTATTTTCGTATCTTTATTCATTACAGATAAATAGTTATTATTATTTCAAGTTAGGATTGTTGACTAATCCAAAACTAGTCATGTGAGACTAAAGTAAAGTTTGATGAAAATGATACTCATGTTGTTAACGTTAAGGAAGGTTTGCAGGTTGAGGTACAAGTTGGTGCATGGTTGATGCACTTGTTTATAGTACAAGTTGATTACATGTTGTTTGGTATAGGTTGGTGCATGGTTGATGTACTTGTTTATGGTATAGGTTGATTACAGGTTGAGGTACATGTTGATACATGGTTCAAGTTATTGGTATATGTTGTTTGGTGCAGGTTTATTGGTACATGTTTACAACAATATATCTCACAGTGATAGTGTGACAGTGGTTCCATCATTCTACTTATACGTCAGGGCGGTTAGACGGGGCAAAGACAGGTGGTTTTAGCCACCTTCTGGTTGTAGCTGGAGAACATAGGGGGTTGTAGCCTCCTTCTGGTTATAGCCAGAGAATTGGGGAGTTGGAGCTTCCCTCAGGTTGTAGCATGAGAAACTAGGGGGTCGGAGCCTCCTTCCAGATGCCACTGGAAAACAAAGGAAGTTGGTGCTTCCGATGAATGTAATTATTCAAGACATATAAGAAAAAACGTTTTGTGGTTTTCTCCCGCTTTGGGTTTCCACGTAAAAACATTGGTGTATCGTGTATGTGTATGATTGTTCATTTGTTCATTGTTTATTTACTCTGCAAATATTGGATGATAATGATACATCGATATAACACTTGCATTATATAGTTAAAAAGGAAAAAATTTCTCTATTACTGATTCACCCCCCTCTCAATAATCCAACAATTGGTATCAAAGTAGGTTCCTTCAAAAATCAGTTTAACCAATGAAAGGTAGATCATGGAGAGCAACAACATGTATAAAAATGGAATACCACAGTTTGATGGACATAAGTATGCCTTTTGGAGCATAAGGATGAAGACATATATACATGCACAAGGATTTGAAATTTGGCAATAAATTGTAGATGAATACATAGCACCAGCAGTTCCGCCGACAATTGACAAATCTATGAAACTCGGTCAAAATAATTCCAAAGCCACAATTGCACTTCTGAATGGTCTTGGAGAATCGATATTCACCAAATTTGCACTTTGTAAATCTGCTAAATATATTTGGGACAAACTTCGAAATATTTATGAAGGAGATTCAAAAGTCAAAACAACAAAGCTTCAAACTTACAGAGGTCAGTTTGAACAACTAAAGATGAAGGAAGATGAGAACATTGCAACTTACTTTTTACGAGTCGATGAAATAGTAAATGCAATCTTGGGATTGGTAGAAAAAATCAAAGAATCTGTAATTGTTCAAAAGGTACTAAGATCTCTTCCTATGAGATTTTACCCTAAGATATCAGCACTAGAAGAAAGACTAGTTCTAAACTCAATAAGCATGGATGAAATACATGGAATATTCACATCATATGAAATGAGAACTGAATATTTAAATCTGACAATACCTATTAAAACCACATAAAAATTGTCACATCACTCTCTTCAACCAATAAAAAAATTAAGAATTTCAATTTTCATAAAAAAATATTTTTTATTTAAAAAAAAAATTAAAAACTTTAGAAAGTTATATGCCATCACAAATAACTAATTGAAAGTCAAAGAATATTAACTCTTCAACAATTAGGATATGCATTGCTTATGGCAAAATCTTAAGCAGTTACATTTTTAGGGGTTGAATTGACCTTCATTCAGCCTCTTATTGTTCTGTGTCCACATTGTTTATGGCAGGTATAAAAATACTTTTATAATCTTTAACACTTACAATTTTAGGGGTTGAATTGGCCTAAGATTGTAAAATTTTGAATTTTAAACTAAATGATGTTAAACTTGTAAGTGTTGTTAAACTAATTTTGTTTAATGAGAAAACACCTTGTGAAATATGTTCTATTTTAAAAAAGTATTCCAATCCAAATTCACATAAGCTTGTAAAAGTTTAAACTAAATGATGTTAAGCTTGTAACAATTTAGACTGTATTTTTAAACTAGTTTTGTTTAATGAGCAAACAGCTTGTGAAATCAATTGTAACTTCACTTAACTTTAAAGTTTTGTAAATTCATTAATTGATTGTACTCCTTAAAACCCCATAAACCTAAAGAGCCTACACTACATAACCTCTTTAATAAACTATTTTATCTTGGATACCATCTTCAAAATGAAGAGAAGTATCTTATAGATTCATGTAACAATGTGATGATTGTTATATGTGTGTGTGAATCATGTGAATAAATAAATATTCTTCAAACTTAGTTATTTTAAATAAAACCATTTATAAAATTTGTAACATTTAATTATTTTTTAGTTGAGTTGACCAACTTCATTACTCTAAATAAAAAAATTTGTAAAATCTTTAACACTTACCTTTTTAGGTTGAATTGTAACATTTTTTTTTAGTTGACCTAATTCATTACTCTAAATAACAACGGAAATTGTTACTTATATATCTCTTTTAATATTTTAATATAATAGTTATATATAGTTCAAAATTAATAATTAAAGCAATCATAGTAGTTGTATGTAATCCAAAACTAATAGTTAGAGCAATTATAAAACACCTTAAAACTTAGAATAATTTATTATTTGTTTATAATTTTTAATTAATATTTATTTATATATAAATGTGTTATTTTTAAAGTAGCATATATTACCCATAACATAAATGCAATATATTGTTGGATTTGAGATCAACTTTATATAATATTTTCATTTAAAATCATTTTTTTAATAATTTTAAAATGTTAAGTTATATGAATGTTGTAATTATTTTCAAAATTGTTTAATCCATCTATGCAAAGGAAATTTGAGTTACCAAATTTGTAGTTGAGTGAAAATGATCAAAATGTTAATTATCAAGCTCTTCTTTTGATAAGAAGTCCTTCGTTCACAAGTCTAAATGTTGTTAGGATGTGATGTTAATTAGTTCGAGATATTTTTAATATATAATAAAATTTCATGGAACTTGGTAAAAATATTCAAAATTCACAATTAGTAGAACTTAGTAAAAATATTTAAAAATTTAAATCACAAATTCCATCTGTCCTACTATTATTTTTACTTATTTGTGTGATTTGAACATTCATGAATAACTAGGTTATCAAAAAAAAATTAATGGTTTTGATGTTAGTGATTTGTAAATCTTAATGTTTGAAGAAATTTACACCACCATGGCTAATTGGCCACATTTTTCTTGTTATCTTGTAAAAACAATTAGATGTTAAACTGATGAAAATGAAGTCAAATTTGATTTTGTTAATGAAATCGCATATAAGAGAAATAGATTCCATAACAAAAGTGAGAAGTGAAAAAAAACAATTTCAATATATATTTTTGAGAGATCTAAATTTATCGATACAATTGAAATCAAGGGGAAGTGAAGTTTTTTTTCAATGTAAATTTTTGTGAGAGCTAAATTTATCTATACAATTAAAATTTACAATTTTAAAGAATAAATAATAAGAATTACCACATTAAATAACAAAGCTAAAGTAAGAAGTACTATCAAATCAATAAAGTACTAAAACATTTTTTAATTAAATATTTAAATCTAACAATACCTATTAAAACCACATAAAAATTGTCACATCACTCTCTTCAACCAATAAAAAATTAAGAATTTCAATTTTCATAAAAAAATATTTTTTAGTTTAAAAAAAAAAAATTAATAATAAAAAAATTAAAAACTTTAAAATAAGTTTTATGCCATCACAAATAACTAATTGAAAGTCAAAGAAAATTAACTCTTCAACAATTAGGATATACATTGTTTATGGCAAAGCACATATAGAAATACTTTTAAAATCTTAAACACTTAAATTTTTAGGGGTTGAATTGACCTTCATTCAGCCTCTTACTGTCCTTGTCCACATTATTTATGGCAGGTATAAAAATACTTTTATAATATTTAACACTTACATTTTTAGGGGTTGAATTAACCTTCATTCAGCCTCTTACTGTTTTTTTATCTAAGCTTGTAAAATTTTAAATTTTAAACTAAATGACATTAAATTGTGTCGTTAAACTAATTTTGTTTAATGAGCAAACACCTTGTGAAATCTGTTCTATTTTAAAAAAGTATTCCAATCCAAATTCACATAAAAGCTTGTAAAAGTTTAAACTAAATGATGTTATGCTTGTAAATATTTAGAGTGTGTTTTTAGACTAGTTTTGTTTAATAAGCAAACAGCTTGTGAAATCAATTGTAATTTCACTGAAGTTTAAAGTTTTGTAAATTCATTAATTGATTGTTGTAACTTCACTGAAGTTTAAAGTTTTGTAAATTCATTAATTGATTGTTGTAACTTCACTGAACTTTAAAGTTTTGTAAATTCATTAATTTATTGTTGTAACTTCACTGAAGTTTAAAGTTTTGTAAATTCATTAATTGATTGTACTCCTTAAAACCCCATAAACCTAAAGAGCCTACACTACATAACCTCTTTTACAAGTAGCAGGTCAACTCAATAATACATAATAATAATAATCAAATAATAATCGAGATTAGGTTGTCAAAATTATAATAAACCATTCTATCTTGGATACCATCTTCAAAATGAAGAGAAGTATCGATAAATTCATGTAACAATGTAATGATTGTTATATGTGTGTGAGTCCTATGAATAAATAAATATTCTTCAAATTTAGTTATTTTAAATAAAACCATTTATAAAAAAATTAACATTTAATTATTTTTTAGTTGAGTTGACCAACTTCATTACCCTAAATAAAAATTCTTGTAAAATATTTAACACTTACATTTTTAGGTTGAATTGTAACATTTAATTTTTTTTTAATTGACCTAATTCATTACTCTAAATAACAACTGAAATTGTTACTTATACATGTCTTTTAATATTTTAATATAATAGTTATAAATAGTTCAAAATTAATAATTAAAGCAATATAGTAGTTGTATGTGATCCAAAACTAATAATTAGAGCAATTATAAAACACTTTAAAACTTGGAATAATTTATTATTTGTTTATAATTTTTAATTAATATTTATTTATATATAAATGTGTTATTTTTAAAATAGCATATATTACCCATAAACTTGAGATCAACTTTATATAATATTTTCATTTAAAATTATTTTTTTAATAATTTTAAAATGTTTAGTTATATGAATGTTGTAATTATTTTCAAAATTGCTTAATCCATATATGTGAAGGAAATTTGAGTTACCAAATTTGTAGTTGAGTGAAAATGACCAAAATGTTAATTATCAAACTCTTCTTTTGATAAGAAGTCCCTTGTTCACAAGTCTAAATGTTGTTAGGATGTGATGTTAATTAATTTGAGATTTTTTTAATATATAATAAAATTTCATGGAACTTGGTAAAAATATTTAAAATACACAAGTAATAGAACTTAGTAAAAATATTTAAAAATTTAAATCACAGATTCCATCTGTGGAAATATTATTTTTACTTCTTTGTGTGATTTGAACATTCATGAATAACTAGGTTATCAAAAAAAAATTAATGGTTTTGCTGTTAGTGATTTGTTAATCTTAATGTTTGAAGAAATTCAGAGACCCCATGGCTAATTGGCCACATTTTTTTTTGTTATCTTGTAAAACCAATTAGAAGTTAAACTGATAAAAATGATGAAAATGAAGTAAAAGTTGATTTTGTTAATGAAATTGCATATAAGAGGAATAGATTCCATAACAATGAGAAGTGAAAAAAACAATTTCAATATATATTTTTGAGAGAACTAAATTTATCTATATAATTGAAATCAAGGGGAAGTGAARTTTTTTTTCCATGTAAWTTTTTGTGAGTTAAATTTATCTATACAATTAAAATTTACAATTTTAAAGAATAAATAATAAGAATTACCACAGTAAATAACAAAGCTAAAGTAAGAAGTACTATTTGTAAATTTTAAAGAATAAATAATAAGAATTACCACATTAAATAACAAAGCTAAAGTAAGAAGTACTATCTATTCAATGAAGTACTAAAACATTTTTTAATTAAGTATTTAAATCTGACGATACTTATTAAAACCACATAAAAATTGTCACATCACTCTCTTCAATCAATAAAAAATTAAAAATTTCAATTTTAATAAAAAAAAATATTTATTTTAAAAGAAAAAAAAATATTTAAAAAAAAATTAAAAACTCTAGAAAGTTCTATGCCATTAGAAATAACTAATTGAAAGTCAAAGAAAATTAACTTTTCAGCAATTAAGATATACACTGCTTAGGATATACACTGCCATAAACAGGTATAAAAATATTTTTAAAATCTTAAACACTTAAAACATGTTTTAGGGGTTGAATTGACCTTCATTCAGCCTCTTAACTCTTACTGTTCTTTGTCCACATTGTTTATGACAGGTATAAAAATACTTTTATAATCTTCAACACTTACATTTTTAGGGGTTGAATTGACCTTCATTCAGCCTCTTACATTTTTAGGGGTTGAATTGACCTTCATTCAGCCTCTTACTGTTCTTTGTCCACATTCTTGTGTACTGTGACTATATGCCATTTGCTTGTGGGATGCAAATGAAGTTCAAACATCAGAATCTGACATTCAACGTGTTGTGAAAAAATAGTCCAAAAATAATGTTAAAACTCTGAACCAGCACCTTGTCTGCTCTGATTTCAAATTTGTTTGATAAATGAATCAGGTGAAAAATTTATGCAAACTATCAAAGACATTGGACAAAATACAATCAATAATGTATGAGTAACATCTACGAGTAACATCTATTTCAAAAAAAATTCCAGAACAGTAAACAAACACCATATGCATAAAGAAACTGTGCAGGAAAATAACGCAAGCTTAAATAAATAACATTCAGTTCTCTATCATCAAACGCTTATGGCTGGTTATTGAATTTTAGTAGTAACTAACGTTGTTTATATATATATATATATATTCTGTAGACTGAAACCTGAATGCAAAAAACTGGTTGAACTCGTATTCTGATCCAACGGACCCCTCTGTCTGGAGTCAATTTGAAAAAATAAAGATATAAAATAAGCAAGAATTCAGTACTCGTTCCTTTCAGTTCTATTGTTTAAAAAAATGATCCATTAAGTTTTGTTGTTTTAAGAAATATGCTAAAAAGAATCATGCGGAAACTTTACTATTGATATTTAACTAGTGCATAAGAATGCACACTTTAGAATACATAGAATACATGTGAATAAGTAATGGATTAGCCCCTTGCCATGTCTTGTTATCATCAGAATACCATATCAGGCAAAAATACGAGAAGACCGCAGTCGTTGCACCTTCAAGGGTAAAATATGGTATGGATAAGAATGATAATAAACAAGTACAAAACCATGACAGGGAACAAAATATGCAAATGCCCTACTTGTTGGCAGCAAATGCCTTTAGACTTCCATTCACTTCAAATTTACAAATATTGATCATATCCTGCCTTCACCAGCAGCATATAAAACTCTACATGTTTGCAATCAATCTACATACCATAACAAGGCCTCCAAAGAAGATGAACGCGAGGAGCTCTAACTTTTACACAAAAACCGAATCGTTGAATCGAGTAGACCATCCTATTCTATATATTATACACGGGGGGCTATGAAATCCTTAAACATGGAAAGCCAATATCTAAACACTATCTAACTAATGACTCCTTGTCAAAAAATGGAGCTAAGGCCTTGTATAATTGTTCCTCTTCAAAAGGTTTTGAGACATACCCATCCATGCCACATCGCAGGCATTCCTCATGGGTTGCCTGTATTACATCTGCCGTCATTGCTAAGATTGGCACATGCCATCTATTGTTGGTAACCAGAGTTTCACCACCGTTGCTTGTACACTCCATGTTAGCAAGTTCTGCTGCTCTGATCTGTCGCGTAGCCTCGAACCTGAAGAATGAAGGGAAAATGTGGAAAGATAGTAAGATTTGACATTTTCAATTCAATTTTTTACGAGGTTATAACAAGTATATACAGGTCAGCCTTCCAAAGTCTCTCTTTTGACAAGAGGCATCAGCAATCTCATCTATAGTTTTATGTTTCTTACAAAGTGACAACAAAGAAATACTAAATAGTAAATACTAGAGAGCTTTATTTTTGAATGTTTAGAGCAAAGAAGGATTGATAAATTTTAGCAAGTACTGTATTTCCATTATAGATTCTATATTGAAAGAAGAAACAGCACAAAATTTCTACTGATATGCACGCTCTTCAAATTTTCTGGAAGATACTGGAATTGATAACAGTCAAATTGTAATTTTTAAACCACCAGGACAGTACACGACTTTTTTCTGTTAGGTTTTCCCAGTTTAGTGGCTATTCTACATATTCTAAAATTTGAATCCTGCTCTTATGAAATGTGCTCTGACGAAATGTGAAGTGTTTGCTTTTTTCTTGCTATACACATGCCAAAACAACATCAAATAGAACAGATGTAGACATAAAGCAACTCAGAATAACAATCCATTGCCTACAATTGTTAAGAGGTGAATTCGGAAAAGAGGGTACCCATCCATTTCTGGCATCTGAACATCCATGAAACATGCATTGAAATTGTGTGGCTGTCGAAGCATGGAAATTGCAGATTTCCCACTGTCTGTGCAAATAACATTGGCACCATACTTCTTCAGTGCACCAGCAGCCACTCGACGATTGACAATATTGTCATCTACCACAAGTATGGATTTTCCAGACAATACATTACTTAGAGGAGAGGAGACCTTCAAGGGTTCTCTTAGATGCTCTCTCCTGTTGCAAAATCCAAGAGCTAGCTGAAGACAAACAGCCAACATGCTAGCACGTAAAGGCTTTAGAATAACTGTTTCTGCGAAACCTGCAGCTTTAGCTTTCTGAGTTTCTTCAAGTGTCAGCGATGTTGCCAAAAGAATCATCTTTAGTAAACCCTTTGACTGTAGAAATGGTCCTCTTGGAAAGAGACCCACTCGTACTTGAGAAGGAAATAAGAGGCCCGTACCGGGACCCCATGCATCCTTCTCTATGAGCACCATATCTATCCCATCTTTTACACTGTCATTTGCAACAACATGAAAAGGAAATAAAGTACCATTGAGTAGCTATAGTAATGAACAGATAGTATTCAAAGAATGGCTTGATCAATTTGCACAATGCCCAAACGTAGCCTCTAGTTTTTACCATTAAGAATGCAAAATAGATGAATGCCTGAAAACATACCTACAACCTTCTGCTGGAAAACCATCCATTCCATTCAGCATAGATAGGGCCACTTTAGAACTAGTAATGCTATCCACCTCTATGCCAAACCTCTGTAAATGGTATTTCGTCACTACAGAACGTACCGGGTTCCCATCCAGAACAAGTGCCTTCATGCCCTTGAAATGAGTTGGTAGTCTTGCACCTCGTAGTAAATCACTGTCACCTTCAGCACCCGCTTGGCCCACTTTGAACAAAGCAGTGAATGAAAATGTACTTCCAATACCTGGACGGCTTATAAATCCTATCTCACCACCCATTAACTCAATCAAGCATCGGCTGATACTGAGGCCAATTCCTGTACCCCCATAAGTTCGAGATGTAGAGCTGTCTGCCTGCATAAATGGAGTGAAAACTCGATGTTGTGCAGGCAGAGGAATTCCAATCCCTGTATCCTCCACACTAACTGCAAGCTTTACAACATCCGTCAACCTTGCAGTCCACCCTTTTCCATCAGATTCAGAAAATAATTCATCGCTGTCAGTTTCAAGTAATATCTTGAAGGATTCCCAATTGTTTCTGCGATCCGCAGCTTCTGAACCACTCAAGGTATTGGACAAATCGTAGTTATTTAGTGCATGATCCTCACCAATTTTTTTGTAGCCAGAGAGCCTGTGTGTTAGAACGTCAATTTCCTGTGCAAGATGAACACAAACGAAAATGTGCCCATTCTCTGTAAACTGCAAAAACCATGCTTGAAGACAGTATTAGAAGGCATTCAAAGACTTGACATCAAAATAATTCAGATAAAAAGATATAAACTGAAAGATTAAGCAAACACGGACTTAATAGTTATTGAGATATGCCTAAAATGTACAAATTCATGTTTAGTTGGATACTTTAAAAGTCAAAGTTGCACATTATAGATGCAATAATGTTTCCTTGCTACAATAAAATATGTAACAATTTTGTAACTATGTAAAACAAGGTTATCAGAAATCATACAAGCATCATAATATTGACCCATGTGAACATGGCAATATTTTGTACAGTAAGAAATTTGTCCATTTAGGGGAGGAATAGCAATATTGTGTCTTGGGTTCATTTTTCATGCATCAAAACCATATTTAGGATGACTTATCAGATTATTCAATCACATGGACAAAAAGTGCATGGAAATACCAGGTTCAAAAACTATAACATGAGAATGAACCTGAATTACCTTACTACTTTCTAGAGTTGTGACAGTTATCCAGAGTCCCCAAACAATACAAATGTCACCAATAGTTTATTGGTGAAATACCAAGGGATCGTTGAAAAGGTGTTTTCCAAGTAAAATTACATAGGTTGATTTTCAAGTTTCAGCAATGCCAGGGGATGGTGAGACTTGGAGTGTGAATATAATGCAAATAACACAAACATTCTATAAAGATATGAACCAACCACTCAGATTGTAAAGCAAATCTAACAATAATGCCCCGCTCCTGAAATAAATCAAGTTGCTTCCACTGTGAATATGATAAATACAACTAAGACCCATTAATTGAAGCATTCAAAGTTATTTTACAGGAGCGCACAGCCTAAGCTCTCTTTGCAGGATTTGGGTCCAAAAGATATAGGTTGTTTTTCCTAGGGTGGATTTTCCAGAATAAATCCAATAATTGTAGTAATCCTCTCTCTACAGTTCAGTTGGCTGGATAGCAAAACCACGGTGTTTTTCAAACTGAATGGAATTATATTGCAATCTTGACAACCCAAAATTTTACATTTAGTCATTTGCTCTGATAAGTGATGTTATATGCAAAAACTTGAAAGCAGAACAAATATGTTTTTTGTATGTCATAAAATTTAAGAAAGGGAGAAGAAAGAAACTCCATTTCACCTACTACTCTAGAGGAGCTGAACTTCAGAAATCTGAATAGAAAACTTGATAAAATTATGGTGGATGAAGAGATGGAAATGGGAGGATAGGGCAACGAATGCTGCTATGGTAGGGGAGAATGAAGGCTTTAGTCCTACCCTAGCCAAGAGACATGGCTTACAATAAAAAAAATTATCACATCAAAATGTAAGATCAGGGACCTTCCTCAATCAGGAGTCTTCATGGCCCAGTTCTGGTAATCTTTCTGTGATAATACTGAAGTTCAAACCTCAGAAAAATGCCAAAATTGCTGGGCAGATCAACATGTGGTGAATGTTTTGGGGAGAGATTGTACTCAGCTTGCTAATGATCTCAAGATGTCGGCAGACAAATTCATGATGAATGCGGAGAATAGATTCAATGGAACCTTGGAAGAGTTTCAAATATTTTTTGTTGATCATGTATACTTAAATCTAGATTTTTTCTCGGAACCCTGGCATTGAATTTATCAAAGAGAGAGTTTGGCTCTGTTTGTGCCATGTGGGTTTCAGAAAAGCCAAGATCTGGAAAAAGGCAAGGGCTCAAACAAAAATATAGGGCAGAATTTGATCCAGAGCATAGACTCCCCAAACAGTGGGGGGAGAGGAATTCCCAAGATTTGGGAGTTGGCTGAATAAACACAAACTGGGGGGAAATCAGTCACTGGTGACGAGGATCAGGGCATGAAAGCCATCAAGAAAAAGGGCCTAAGATAAAGGAAGGGCACTTGTGTAAAGCTGCTAAACACGAAGATGAAATTGGTTCTTGGAGAATACGTTGTGATTAATCAGGCATGTTTATATTCTGAACTGCCCTTATTGGTAAATTTCTCTGGGAAGCTGATCTCTGATAAGACCCTGTCTAATTGGGCAACACAGGTATTGAGGCAGCAGTTGGGTTATACCCCTATTTATCACATCCTTGCTAGAGGGTGGATAATATTTATTTTCAGAACCAGTAGGGGTAGGGAAGTGATCTGTAAGAGGAGATGGTACTGGCATAGTGCTGTCTGCCTTAAATACTGGCATCCATGCTTTGACCCTCTCAAAGAACCAACAGAGGTAGTGCCTATTTGGGTAATGCTACCCTATACCCCCCTGAAGTTCTGGCAAGAACAAACCCTGAGAAATATAGATAACAAATTAGGGAAGTTTCTTAACATAGATTAAAAAAAACCTCAAGGAAGGTCACTTCAGTTGCCAAGATTTATATTGAGCTAAATTTAAGCAACGGATATAGAGGCCTAGAGGTCGTCATACCAACAATGGATAGATACCTTTCCAATGTTCCATATGTAAAACATATGGTCACTTGAAAAGAGCATACCCCATACACTATAAAGAATGAGCCAGGAGAAAATTCCAAGGAGGAAGTCAAAGAGAACCCCAAATCAGTTAAGAAGAGACCTTTGAAATGTTCATGCAAGCCTTCTGTTGCCAAGGGGAAAGAAAAGGTCCATCCTGAGACTGTCCATAAAACCTCCTCAAAGGCTATAGCAGGTCGTATCCTCCAGAACTTGGCTAGAGCCAGGGGGAGGAAGAAATTATTCCCAAATACAAAACGATATAATTTGGACTCTGGCGCAAGAAATATCTATGATGTTTGGACACAAAGATGATACCCCCAACTCTATGCCAACAATGGATGAGGAAATCTTTGTAGATAAGATTCAAGTTAAACAAAAGGACTGCAAGAAGAAGAGCCCCATCCTCTAGGAGCAGTCTTCAAAGAAAAAGGGTGATGTTTTCATTATGAAACCTAGGGATGAATCTCCTAGCTTAGAGATCATTGGAAATAGTACAAAATATATTTGTGAAGCATGACAAAGTGGATAGGGAGGATTCAGAACAAAGGAGGTCATTTCCCACAAGACAGGCCAAGGAGAAAGTATTGCCTCAGACTTTACAAGTATTAATTCTTTTCAAAACTCTGATGCAGATTATGTGCCAAGCCATAAGTACCATCTTAGGTCAGCTGCTAGCAAAGATGACAGGCAACAGTTGTTGATAGGAGGTGGGTTGGACGCCGGGCCCTTTTCATCCTCAGCATAGAATGGTCCAGGTAGGATATCCTATCTTAATCTAGCCCATCAGAGATCAAAGAAGGGAATTAATGAATGAAATCAAACCACCGCTATTGGGGCCCTAGAGTTGGGAAGGCCTCTCGAAGGATTAAAAAATGATTGTTCTCACTCAACGTTAATACAGAAATCGAGCACACATAGAAACCAAGGTAGCTCAAAAGAGTTCTTCATATTGTATTTTATAATGAGAAAGCGAAATATTTCTTATATAGGATTACAAGCAAGTCGAGTCAAATCCACTTTATGAATGTGGGATAGACCGAGAAACACAATAAAATGAAATAAGACATAAAAGCATAAAATAATCTAAAGTCGAATTGACTTTATTAATGCCCAAGTCTAATATCTAAATGACCATTATAAGCTAATATTTACTTTAACACCCTCCCTTAATGGTCAATCTACTAACTACACCAAGCTTATCTCAAATTTTTACATATTTTTCAAGACCCAGAGACTTGGTGAGACTGTCTGCATTTTGGTCCTCTGTGAGACAGTCCTGCAGCTTGACAGATCCATCCTTTACAAGTTGTTTGATGAACTGGCAATGTACATCAACATGTTTGGTACGCTCGTGGAAGACTAGATTCTTGGCAAGTTTAATCACCCCTTGATTGTCACATAACAAGGGTGTTTCATATATTTGTTACATCTGCATATCTGAAAGCATCCTCCTGAGCCAAACTGCCTCACATGCTCCTTTCACTGCTCCTCAATATTCTGCTTTTGTCGATGAAAGGGCTACTACATGCTACTTCTTGCTAGTCCATGTGATTGCACCCGTGCCAAGGCTGAAATTATATCCAAAAATGGATTTTCTTTCATCGACAAAACCTACCCAATCTAAATCTATATATCCACATAGTCGAGGGTCTTTGCTTCTGTTCTACAGAATGCCAAAGTCAAGTGTCCCTTTCACATATCTTAACACTCGCTTCGCTACAGTCCATTACTCTTACCTTTGGTGCTATTATGAATCTCGAAATGAAGCTCACAACGAAACTCAAATCAAATCTAGTGGTTGTAAGATATATCAAGATACCAACTAGTTCCCTGTATACTGACTCATTAACTGCCTTAGACTCAATCTCCAAAGAAAAGTTCCAGCCTTTTCTTCATAGGTGTAGACGGGATTTTGCAATCTATCATTTTGAACTTGTCAAGCAAACTCTTGGCATATTTTATTTGTGAGACAAAAATGTCGCTCCCTGTTTTCCAAACTTCTACACCTAGACAATAGTGTAGGAGGCCTATATTAGTCATGTCAAAAGTTTTCTCATATTGGATTTGATATGTTCTATAGCACTTTCCTCGCTACCTGTAAAAATGATATCATCTACATATGTGACCAGAAGCATAATATCATTACCAACTCTTTTGACATACATATTGGAATCTGAAGGACTCTGTTGGAACCCCTGTTCATCTTGATGTACCATGCCCTGGGTGCCTTTTTCAGACCTTATGGAGCCTTCTTCAATCTACAGACCAGATGTTTCTTCTCTAAAACCTCAAAACCCTACGGTTGATACATGTAGACCTCTTCCTACAAATCTCCAAATCTCCGTTGAGTAAGGCACTCTTCACGTCCATCTGATGGACCTTCCAACTTGGACGGGATTTTGCAATCTATCATTTTGAACTTGTCAAGCAAACTCTTGGCATATTTTATTTGTGAGACAAAAATGTCGCTCCTTGTTTTCCAAACTTCTACACCTAGACAATAGTGTAGGAGGCCTATATTAGTCATGTCAAAAGTTTTCTCATATTGGATTTGATATGTTCTATAGCACTTTCCTCACTACCTGTAAAAATGATATCATCTACATATGTGACCAGAAGGATAATATCATTACCAACTCTTTTGACATACATATTGGAATCTGAAGGACTCTGTTGGAACCCCTGTTCATCTTGATGTACCATGCCCTGGGTGCCTTTTTCAGACCATATGGAGCCTTCTTCAATCTACAGACCAGATGCTTCTTCTCTAAAACCTAAAAACCCTACGGTTGATACATGTAGACCTCTTCCTACAAATCTCCAAATCTTCGTTGAGTAAGGCACTCTTCACGTCCATCTGATGGACCTTCCAACTTGTGTTGCCATGGCTACAAGCCTACAACAAGTCGAATGGTGCTCATCTTTGTTGTAGGAGCAAAGGTCTCATCATAGTAAATGTCTTCTCCTCGAGAGAACCCTTTTGTAACCAACCGTGCTTTATACTTGTCAAGTGTACCTTTTTCCTTATACTTGACCTTCTACACCCATTTGCAATTAATGGGTTTCTTCCCTAGTGGAAGAGCTATGAGGTCCCAAGTCTGATTTTTCATCAAACTCTCATGTTCAACTGCCATGGTCGTTTTCCATTCAAGTCTCCCTTTTACCTCCTCAAACAATTGTGGCTCATAGATTTCTTGAACAATGACCATCAAAGAAAAGTTGATCGTGTTTGGTTTATGTTTTCTCTTTCCTCTCGATGATCATCCCTCAATCATTTCACCTATCCGAACATCTCCAATGGTGTTGTGCCACCACTTGGGTCTCTTCGTGGGATTCTCATCATCCCCACCTATATCCATGTCCTCTGAATGCCAGTTCGAGATATCTGCATCAAAAATTACCAACCTAGAAGACTCCTCATGCGCAGAATATGCGCCCCCCCCCCCCACCCCTCAAGTGGAGATACCTAAAGCTTGACACTTAAATCCTTAGCCACCACTAGTTGATCACTAATTGTGAATTCAGGAGATATGTGTAAAGGTCCAACTTCCTCATCAACAACAACATCTCTCTACTAAATCTCACCTTATTGGTGTCAATATCAACCAGCCTATAGGCTTTATGATTGTCATTGTACCTTGTGATGATCATCTTTTTGCTCTTTGGATCTAGCGTGGTTCTCTTTTCATCTAGAATCCAAGTGTAGGCAGTAAAACCAAAGACTTTAAGATAGTTGACTTTGGGCTTTCTTCCAAACCATTCTTCCTCTGGAGTCTTTTGCTTCACTGTCATTGATGGAGATCTATTTATCAAGTATACTATTGTGAACACTACCTCAACCCCAAACCTATTTGGAACACCCCTATTCTATATCATACACCTAGTTGTCTTTGTGATAGTGTGGTTCTACCTCTCAACCACTCCATTCTGCTATGGAGTGGAAGGTGTAGTGAACTGTCTTTTGATCCCATGTTTAGCACAAAAGTTATTGAATTCTTTGGAACAAAATTCGCCACCATTATCAAACCTAAGAGAGGTAATGTGACAACCTAACTCTTTTTCTACTAAGACTTTGAACTTTTGAAATTCATTAAACAATTCAAGTTTCAGTTTCTACCTCTCAACCGCTCCATTCTGCTATGGAGTGTAAGGTGTTGTGAACTGTCTTTTGATCCCATGTTTAGCACAAAAGTTATTGAATTCTTTGGAAAAAAATTCGCCACCATTATCAAACCTAAGAGAGGTAAAATGTGACAACCTAACTCTTTTTCTACTAAGACTTTGAACTTTTCAAATTCATTAAACAATTCAAGTTTCAATTTCTACCTCTCAACCGCTCCATTCTGCTATGGAGTGTAAGGTGTAGTGAACTGTCTTTTGATCCCATGTTTAGCACAAAAGTT
>ML793591.1:433832-476088 GCA_009831015.1 Picea engelmannii
ACAATGCACAATGTAAATGAATGTAGATTCACAACTTCACGTCATAGTAGAAAATTGAAAATAAAAGATCATATCACATTTGAATTCATTACAATGTAGAAGAACCACATTCGCATCATAGTAGACTATAGACACGTCACACAACATTTTCCTATCTAGAATATTGGAAACAAAACTATGTGCAAACTGTCTTATGCATTTAGAATGTCATAAATTATAATTATAGAATTACAAGAATCATAGTGTCAAATTCAATGATAACATGAAGTCAGCTAGGTCTAGACTGGTAATCAAAGTTGTGGTCCATGTTATTTTCCACCACACGTGTTGCTGCTTGCAGGAGTGCATGTTGAGCCAGAACCACTAGGTTGACCTTCATCACCGATTCACCATGGGTGAGGTTTTCTAGCAATTTATGTACATCCTCCTGCAAAGCCTCTGAAGTTCTGCATTTACATCATCTGACGAACCACCATAATCCCACACTAACTAGATACTCATGCCGTTGTCAAGATCAAAGGAAAAAATTTTAGCAAACAAACTGTTTCAACTTTCTGTAACTAACCTATAGTTGACATGGATCATTAACACTAATTGCAACCCTCCCAACATAAGGACTATTAACAACACTTTATTTAACATTAGGACTCTTACCAACACTTCATTGAGTGTTACCACTATAACACCTAGGGGCTTTGGAAGATTCTGCCTGAGTTTCCCAGGTGTTTTAGGATTATGCCACTAAAAATGAAAGGAATAAAACATTAGGATCAACATTATTGATTACAGTTCTCTTGTCTGTGTTCATTAATGAGTAAACCTAGATGGCTTTGAATTTCTTTGGCCTTGCCTATTTCTCCTCCTTCCAGCACTCCCTTTGTTTTCCCATGTTCTTTAAGTTTGTTTTCTTCCTTTCTTGAATTATTTATTCTTGTTCATCTTATTCCAAAATTGCAAAACTATATTTTATGCAAACAAACTTACTTACTGATTTTCTCTCAAATTTTGGTTTTTTTGGAGTCTGTTATTTAACCTATAGATCCATTCATTAGAACTTGATGCAACTTCTTGTCTTGGGGTTCACATTCTTCTGTTTTATCGTCTAGTTTTGATCCTGGGGTTTGGAAGATTCTAGTCGAGTTTCTTTGGGTATTTTAGAATATGCTATTAAAAAACGAAAGGAATGCCGATTTCAATTTATAGATAGAAATTACAAATTTATTTTTCAGCCATCTATAAAAAGGGACAAGACATATAACACAAGGTGTTTTGGTACTCTAAATATTGATCTTATTATTGATCTAGAAATAGAAGTATGACTGGAATAAAATTCCGTATACTTTTTGGCATTAAACGACATGTTGAATAGATTGAAAATCTGTTATTACAATTTATGCTCCAGATATGGGAATGTGTGGAAAATTTCCATATACCATCCAATAAAATAGGTTAATGTGTAATAATTTCAAAACAAATATAATCTGAAATTACCTAGTATAGACTTGAGCTAATAAAGCATGAAACAAGCTAATGCATAGAATGCTATCGTTGTTAGCATTGCAGCAAGAAATGCAAAAATCAGACTAGAAGAAACAATAGAATATAAAATTAGATACAGTTACTCACGTTCTCTGATGATGGGTGCTGTGTTACACCTAAAATGTCAGCATCAACAATTCTCTCTTGAAGGAATCTAACAACTATGGGCAACTGTGGAAAATTCCATTCTCTTGAAAGAATCTAGTTGTTGGACAGCAGGAAGCAACATCAAATAAACAGCAACACAAAACCATGTAGAACCAAGTAGTCAATGCAGAAAAAGCCTTCAAAAATAATATTACAAAAACTTTTGACAGGCATAAGATGCTATACACAAGTGAAAAAAAAGACTCACTAAAGGAAACAAAACAGTCAGCACCAAACCACTTTAGATTGACCTGCAAAATCTTGAGAGAAAACAGTGATGGCGAGAAATATCAATAGTGCCAGGTTTATCATACCAAGATAGCTGCAGAATAAATGCATGTACCGATTACATACAGATACCACCCTTGAAGTTTCTTAAGAGGGCAGCCCAAGAAAGTCTTGGTTCTGTGGCTAGTTTGAAGTCACAACAATTGGATTTAGACTCTAGAGTCTAGACCATGTCTTCCAAGAAGTCACTAAATAAAGTAATTTTAAGTGCCTTCTTGTGGCACCATTTTTTTCCAATGATACACAGGGACATGACCCTGAAAAAGCCTTCCTTGCAGAAACACCATACAGGGAACACTGGGGATATATCATGTCAATGATACATCCTAGAACTTAGAAGTAACCAGCACACCCTCTATGTCAGGGAACCCCATCAGGCATGTCCCTGTTGCAATTTTTGGCATCCCTGCAAACAAGGACATGCAGGACCTTGTCAATTGGGTACACTTCTGTACATCCCTATTGTTGGGGTGTTGTTTAAGTGGAAAAACAAAAACACAAATTTTTTTTAAAAAATTCAAGCTCACACCTAGTTGGCCCACCTGCGTTTTTACACAGATAAACCCCAACAGAAACCCTGAACCAATACAAAATATCATGTTCAAGATTGATTGTTGGTTCTAACTTCGCAGCAGTGGCTGGAAATTTTTCACTTGGTGAATTAAAATTCATAACAGCAGAGAATTTTTGTCATCTTTTTACTAGATGAGATATTGACCACCATTAAGAGGAATTTTAAGTTTGATTTATAGCTTTACTGTGCGCAAAGTTTTGTGGCAGCAATGGATTTTTGGTAATTCATCACTAGAACAGTGGCTGGAAACATGAAACAGCAGTGATTTTTTGTTGAAACTAAAATCCACTTGCAAATTGTTTAGACCAAGCTATTTCTCAAGCCTATGGTATGTTGTTGCTTTCATAAATGATAATTTTAGTGTGTGTTTTTTAATGTAACTTATGTGTGATTCACTGTTTGTTATTTAATCATTAACCATTGATGAAAAGATTCATAGTAATTTTCAGATTTTCAAATCTATATTTGATAATATTTTTCTATATTTGGGGCTGAATCCCCCTGTTACTAGTTAGGAAATATTACCCCCATCATACCCTGTAGTGTCCTGAAATTGAGAGGTCTCTCCAAACACATGGGGGGCACATCCCCGCAAAACCGAAACTTGATGAAACAATGATTTTTTGTCAAAAATAAAAAATAAAAAAACGGCTAAAAACTGTGCTACAGTCAAATTCCTTGTTCAATTTGTCCGTGCACTAGAGGATATCAGGGATGTTTATACTTGTAAATGTTATTAAATATGCCTAGAACTAAAAAGACAACCTATAAGAATAAAATGAGAGATGCATCCACAATAATGAACCCTTGCTTTGTTCTTTACAAAAATTTATTAACAAGGTTGTCTTTAGGAAAAATGGGCCTAACTCTAAATTCTAACCTCCATATATCACTACATATAACCATGATCTAATGTCAATTGCACTCACAGCAAACCTCAGAATTGAGAAATGAATGTCACAAATCTGAAATCAATAGCCACCTCTAGTCAAGAACCATGTTTAAATCATATACTGGAGTAGACTTACCAAGAACACCATTCATTGGTGTACGGATTTCATGAGAAACTGTCGCAAGAAACTGCATTACCAACAGAGCAAAGAAGTCAGGAAGATCTTATGTAAATAAGGATGATATTGACATTAGAATTCATAGGATCCATAAACAGCATTAACAGAAACAAACATAGCGCTGAGATCATTTAATGTGTATCTCACAAATGAATCATTACAAGATAATAATTCTAGTAGCAGCATAAATCTTCAAAATTTTGGTGTTAACCATTACAATAAATTCTGACAAAATAATTCATGAATTTAACTCTGATCTGTGTCACATCTTTAAGGTTAAATTCATGAGGATGCAAAGCCCACGGAGATTGCTAAAGCAATCACAAGCCTCAGAAGAATCAACATTGTGAGAAGACACTATGCCAGTCGGACATAGTCTGCAAGATCAGTTTGCAGTATCACTAAATGGACCATAATATAATGTTGCAAAGTGCCAATAGTATGCAACTATAAAGCAAAGTGGAAAAGATTAGAAAAACTGCTGCAGCTTCTGATAGAGGAACCCAGCCACAAGGTAGAAAAAGTCACAAGAACCAACCACGTAGACACAGAAAGACTACAATCCCAGGTTGCAGGAAGACAACAGAGACCTGCAATGCCAACAGTTGCTGCAACACAAGAAAACTGTGACACCCATTTGTGATGATAAGCAAAACCACAAGCAAATTGACACACGCAGCAAAGCCATAACACAAAAAAATTCAAGAAGGCTGCAACAAAAGGAATGCAAAGAATCAGGAACACAAACGGCATACTACAAACAGTATACTGAAGGCAGAAGATCAAAGGACTGTTAATACAGTTGCTTCAGGAAATATTGTCATTGACGACGAACGGTCCTCTAGTATTTAGATTATTATATAATATGTAAATTTATATGTAGCTCAAGAGAGCTATGACAACAGCTCCCTTGATCCCCAATCTGGCATTTCTCTTAGTAAGCCTGTTGGTGGTAGTTAAGATAGACAATAGAGCAAGACAAAGCCAGGATAGTGAGAGACCAGAGCTATAGGGTTAGTACTAAGTAACAAGGAATATGCTGGTGTAATTACTCTTTCTTAATGAATTTATATGTTGTTATTTATAATTTCTGTCTGTGTATATCATGTAATGTGAATCTTTATTGCTGCAGCATAAGTCATACACTTGTTAACACATTGTATAGTAAAAAGAACTGAGGCAGGAGTACAAAGTTGCAAAGAGCATCCTCTAGATCCACGGTATCAGGAAATATCTAACAACTATAAAATTTTAAATCAAACTGTCTTAAAGAACTTAACATTGCTTAAAAAATCACGGCACGTAAAGGAGAAACCATTCTCACTGTAGTCCAACTGAGCCCCCATACAGTATTTGTAAAATCTATTCATGCTAGTAAGCTACCCACAAGGTCAGTACTAAGTAACAAGGACTATGCTAGTGTAATGACTCTTTATTAGTGAATTGATATGCTGCTATTTATAATCTGTCTACATATGTAATGTAATGTGAATCTTTACAGCGACAGCATAAGTCATACACTTGTTAATGCATCGCATATTCACATGAACCAAGGCAGGTGTACAAAGTTATGACAAGAATCCTGTAGGATCCGTGGTACCAGGAACTATCTGACGAAAATAAAAAAATTTAAATCAAACTGCCTTAAATATCTCAACATCAATTAAGCAACCATACTTCATAATGAACCCCACTGCACTATTTGTAATATCTGTTCATTCTAGTAGGAAGTAACCTAGTAATGACTATTTAGTATTAATGAATAGACATTCTTATTTACAAATCAATTATACATGTAATGGGAATGTTTACTGAGACAGCATAAGTTAGATACTAGTTCGTTAAGGCGTTGCATAGTCATTAAAGAACCTGAGTCAGGAGTAAAATCTGTGGTGTATCCCATAGATTGATGGTATCACAATATGTCTGATAACCATAATGTTTCAAATCAAACTTGTCTCAAGCATTTCAACATTGCTTGAGCAATCATTGCAAATAAAGGAGTAACTATGCTCATGGTGGTAGTCTAACTGAAGCCCACTACCCTATTTACAAAATCTATTCTTCATCTAACATGAACAGTTGAAGTAGCTATTCTCATTAGTCTGCCAGATCCCCTTGCATGGTTTGTGACATGTACATACATTACCAAGAAAAATATTCTTGATCTAACATGAATGGATGAACAAGTAGAATCCCAAATTGGGTTAATTCCTGACTATGTCTCTCAGATATGAAATGCAAGCAGCACTATACCCTGTGTTTCACAGGCGGGGTGTTGGTGAAGGTATAATTGCAGCAAGGGTTAAAGCTTTTAAACTACCGACAAGGCAGTGCAACAGTGAGTGCAACTAGCGTGGGGATAGAAGAACCTATGCAACTATGACTAGACACCAAACCCTAGAGAATAATAGTGTTAGTACCGAATTAGTTTGTTTTTGAGAAACTTGTCTAAACCATCAGTAATTGCACTATCGGGTACTCTTGCCTCACATAACATGATCAATACAATAGAAAATGTGTTGGATCTGTTAGACAAATGATTAAAACTTCAAAGCAGTCTCAGGCTCCTCTGAAGTTAGGAGTCAGGACCATTCTTAACAGTGAATAAAATCAAGAGCACATCCAAAAAACTTAAAAAACTGACCATAAAACAGGCAAATGAATGATAAAACAAGGATAATACAATACCATATAATTTCTCAACTAATTTTGCAAACTTAACTATTCATTGAAAAAACATAGTACCTGTGACTTTGCAACATCAGCAGCTTCGGCACGTCCCTTAAGTTCTTCCATTTCCCTACAATCCTCTTCAACTTTTTTAATACGATTTATAGCTGCAAATAAAATATGTCCCACAAGAAGGATAATCACAAATATGCCGAGAGATGTTCTGATGGCTGAAAATGGAAGTTTTGGGTCATCCGAGAAGCTGCAAAATCCACAAATAACAGGTCTTGAGAAAACCTTAAGATTTAGAAACTCTGCCACCTCAAAAGCAACAAGGACTTAGCAATTCTACCTTGTCAAAAGCAACAATCTAGTAGTAAATTGAAATTTAACCAAACAGATCCCTTGTGCCAAATTCAATATTCAAAGAAGGATTCAAAAGCCAACCCATAAAAATGATTTGAAGGAACTCGACAGTAGAGGGATAATCTGATGACTTCCTTACACAGATCATACAAAGATTCATAAGAAATACCATCAGATAAAATTCCTTACACACCACTGATTATACAAAATTTACAAGACATACCCGCAATGCAGTTCATGCTTTCTATCAGGATCTCCAAAATCCAGTTCGCTTATGTGGTAGCCATGAGAGCCCATACCATACATCAGCACAGGAAAAGATTCATTGGTTGTGTCATACACATTTACAATAATGGCCAAGTTGCCTGCAAGCTGGTGTAACAAATTCTCCACCAATGACTCTACATCAAAGGCTCCACCTAAGTACCTGGCAATATTAGAGGAAATCCTTAGACAATTCATTTTAAGGCAATAACACATCAAACGGAAACATTAAATGCTTAAAATTGAACATAAATGGGGGGTGTTGAAAACACTTATTTGGAACCATAAGTATTGTTATGATTATTAATGTCCACCAAAGGTCAATAATGGCCCAGGGAACTGTAAAAATACACTGAAGAGAAAGCATTCTAGGGCAACCACACCCTAATAAAATAAAATCAAATATACAAATTTAGGTTTAGAATCAAAAAGTTCAAAAAGCAAGAACATATGTCCACTGCACAGGAACCAAGCAGAAGAGCTCAAAAGGAAGAACTTTGTGCTAACTTAGTCACACCGCCTTGGGACATTTCTCCTACAGTTTGAGGCCGGAAAAATGCATTGTTACGATCGTGAGGCTGAGAGGGATTCGCACTGTCTCATGCACCTATAGACTGCCAGTAAGTTGGTCATAGGGTGTCTTCCTGCTCGAGCTAGGAAATAATCATCCTGATACAGGCTACTCCAGAAGATTTATCTCGATCAAGACAATGGCGTAGATCAAACATCTCTCCCCAAAGAAGACGGCTAGGCCTGACCTCATATGCCACAAAGACCTGGAGTGAATCATGAGGGTGCCTAATTACTATTATTATTATTAATGTCTACCAAAGATCAATAATGAGCCATGGCACTGTAAAAATACAGTGAGGAGAAGACATTAGGGGTGTACACTGTAAACACACCCCAATAAAGCAAAATATGCAAATCTAGGTCTAGCACCAAAAACTTCAAAAAACAAGAACATCGGTCCACTGAACGCAAACCAAGTCACACTGCATTGGGAAATTTGTCCTAAATTTTGAGGCTGAAATAAATATTGCTATGATTGAGAGGCCGATGGATTTGCACTCTCTTCCTCTTCAAACTCCATCTCTCTTCCTCTTCAAACTTGGCTGAAAGTAGGAAGTAATCAACTTGATATAGGTCACTCGATAAGATTTATTTCGAGCAAGTCAATGACATAGATCAAACATCTCCCTAGAGAAAAGGACTACGCATTTTTTATCCCCGTATACCATAGAGACCTGGAATGAGTCGTAAGAGTCCTGTATAAGGAAAACGAACTGCAGACAAAGTGACCCTCAATATCCAACTCTAGACAAGAAGTCCAACAAGTATAATGCTCTTGACGAATATAATGAGTCATTTCAATGCTGGGCTCATAGGAGAAAACTTTGATCTATGCATAAAGAACTCTCAAACTTCAACACAACTAGAGTTCAATGCATCTTTGTGATCTCTCATGAGACCATTGCTAATATGAAGATATGTATTGTAGTGTATCTGCGAGATCTCTCATGAGACCATCACTAAAATGAAGATATGTATTGTAGTGGTAATGAAGCTTCAATTGCAATTAGAGCCCAAGATGTCTAGTTGTTTCTGAAGGCCTTTCATTGAGTGTGACATCAAAATAATTTCATGGAAAAAAAGTAAGTATGGTGATATACATTCCAAAGAGCATGTAACCACCTGCATCACATAATGTGATATGATTTCCTCTAGTTCATCAATGTAAAGCCCAAAAAGTGTAAGTGTAGGAGAGTGAGTAACCATGTTTAACTCTTATAATGCTTTTGGACTCCCTCTGTATTACCGACACTTGTGTAATGATCATTAGAGTTGGAATATCTTGGAAATATTTATGTGAGAAATATACCACTAAAGGAAATAGTTCTATTTTGGGGGGATTGAATCAACTAAATTATGTTAATATTAGAATCTACAGGTGGGTCAAGAACAGGAACCACAAGATTTTGACATCCAACTACCAACAAACAAAAGAAGTAGAACATTTATTGAACAAAGACGAACTATTGTGCATCAAAGGCCACCAATGGTGTAATGATAAGATGCATGCCTTACTAAGCTATTTGAAGGAGCTCGTTAGAGTTATTTTAATCTTGATGGCTCAAGAAATTGATGTTGGCCAAATATGTGTACTGCACATGTATCAGAAGTTGCTTCACAAATAAGGCAAAAGGGTCTAAAGGATTGAAGTAATAGATGGGTTGTTAAAATAGAATCCACTGGTAAAACCAACAACATCCTAAATCTAATGACCATTTACTTCAAGAATACCACTAGGCATGAATGGGTTGTTGAAAGGAACCACCTATTTAGTATTGATGCACAACTCAATGAGGCATCCAACGAGATTCAAAAAGTGGCTTAATTTTTGCAGACAAATCTCATTACATTATTTTCCAAGTCTCTTGCTTCCAAATAAGCTTTGATCTATGCAACAACTTCTATATGTTTTCTAAATCACTAATTAAATTTCTTTAAATTTGCGGCGAACCCTCGAATTGCAAATAACTCAATTGTACCTTTACGGGGTTATGATGACATGACTTCCTGCATTTCATACAAAGTTTGTCTGTCTCAATCTCTCCCGACTCTTGTTAGGCTAATCACTCCTTTCCCTTGTCTCAACGATATACAACCACAAGTGACATGCACAACGCTAGGATACATCGACTTCCATAATAGTGAGACCTTGTACTTCATTACAACATGCAACCAACAGACTTATCCCCACACAGCTCTCAAGGATGCTTCAATCACAACACATTTCAACTATTCGCCCCTCCACCCTTTTGCGCACTCTGTTCCATCGCCAAACCCTACGACTGAGTGTTAGGTCGAGTTTCCATAAACAATCAACTTCAACCCAGGATCTCAAATCTTGACCTCCTTCATCCAAGTTTCTCTCCAAATGAGATTTGTCAAATAAAGGCGGGGACAACCCTGAAATGGCCTTATAAAAACCCACATTTGCGTGGAGAAAGAGGGGGTTAATCTATTGACAACTCCTCTGTTATTTGTAATCCTTTTGGGCAACATCTTTTTCTCCCTGCCTCATTCTATTTCTAGCTTTGACACGATGAGATGCTCCTTCGCTTCCCTTGTCTAGCCAGGGATATATAAATGTTTTGTTTTTTCAACATATTTTTTTTTGTAAATAAAAGTGTAGAACCTTGTATTAATGATGTTTATATGTTATACAGTGACAAGTGTTAGCCACCTGTTCCAACTTCCGCCACAAGAAGGTAACCAGAATAGGTGGCTACTTGATGTTCAGATATTTACACATCCTTCTGAGTTCTAGCCTTGCTAGAACTAAAATGTTTATCCAAAAAATTACAGTATGTCTGCGAAAACAAAAATATGCAAAAAACTAGCTATGGACAGAGTTGCCATGTCTAAAACTACACAGACATATAAAGAAAAAACTGCTAGTTCATCTATCTTGTTGTCGTGGTACGCTAGACCAACGACTCTGCAACTGAAATAGACAAAAAACTGAAACCTGGAGACATCAATCCATAGTTGGGCCTAGTTGTCCATGTATTGTGTAGACCGGGGTGAACCGTTGACTACAAGTCAAACATCTGGAGCGCGCATGAGCATCCGTAAGTGCATCAAACAGGATATCCATCCATTGGCTGAGGACGCTCTGTGAGTGCACCTGGTCATCATGTTTATGCCTTATCTCGAAGAGGAGTTGAAGGTGCTCCTCCACGAGACGATTGGTGTGAAATGTTGTGGATGTTCCTCCTCCTCCCTGCCAGCTTCATGGGCAACCTCTATGGTGATATCTTTGGTTGTTCTTGCATTGTTCTCCAACTGCCAACTTGGAGGAATCTCCTCCTCCACCTTGCAGCTTCCATCGCCATAGTAGGGGTCGCCTGGCTTGACGATGGGGGGGGCCAAGAGATTGGTGTTCAGAGTGGGGCGCGCGCCCAAGGGTGGCGCCGCCTCTTTTACCTTGCTCGGGTTGTGAAGCAAAGGTGGAGACGAGGGGTAGTGAGCAATGGAGGAGGCCTCTTTTACCTTGCTCGGGCTATGAAGCGGAGGTGGAGACAAGGGGTAGTGAGCAATGGAGGTCACCTCCAATTTTACCGAACTAGCTCCATAAAACTGGAGAGGAGCCGACTATGTCCTCTGGGAGGTGTGTCGTGGGCTAGCAAAATGAGCGATGAGCGCTCTTTGGGAGGGGGTAAGCCTGTTACCACGAGAGAGGGTGTTGTTGCAAGCACCCCTCTTGGGATTTCCACGCTCTTGAGGCATGCTGGGGGGATATGGAGGTGGAGGACGGAAGAAATGGAGGCTGGGGGAGATGCAGGGAGTGATGGAGGTAAACGAAGAAGCTGAGAAGGAAAATGAAACGAAGGGAGTCAGGGAGGACGCCTCTAGTGCGCAAAAAATGGTTGCAGAGAACAATGGTTCGGGAATTTTCGTGCGAGCCGAGGAGCATAGCAGGAAGAGTGCACCAGGGTGGGTAAGGAATGGAATGAGACCCCTGATCAAAGGCTTGGTTGCACCTCTTTACTCCATTGAAGCCTAAAATGACCATCGCATCCTCCATTGAAGCCTAAAATGACCGTTGTGTCCTCCTGGTACGCCCTGCCTGGCTGGTTCGCTCGCCCAATTCCCCAGCCAAGCGCACGACCATAACTCCTCTCATGGTGTGAGCCATGGAGGAATAAATGTGCAGGGGCTGGCAGTCGAGGTTAATAACTCCCCAGGCTGTCCGGTTCTAGCTGTCCTCAATCTCTCTCCATGTGACACCCCATCCGGGTGTGTTTTTTCAACATCCGGTTGTGTTTTTTCAACATATTATGTTTGTAGCCAGGGATATATAAATGGTTTTGTTTTTCAACATGTTATGTTTGATATTGACCTTGTATATGTATTTTTAAAATTATTATGATTTAGATTTTTAGTTAATTTGTTTTCTCATAGATTATTCATATGAGTTTCTTTTGCAAGGCCACGGAAATTATTTTAAAGTTTATGTTTCACAAGTGTTTGGAACACCAAAATGTGGATATGAAATAGCTAGAAATTTCACCTAAATTTAAAGGAAACAAGAAGTTGGGAGCAGCAAAATATATATATATATATATATATATATATATATAGGTTACAATATTATAATGGATGGTGTATTGATATATGTCATATTTCAATTTATAAGCTTTTTGAAGGTACTACTTACCAATGTTCATGTTACATTTATGGTAGATGAACACACCCCACATATATTTGACTTAACTAAAAACTAAGAACTAAAATATAATGTCAATATTGGAATGTTCTGCCACTTAGCAATGTCTTGACTCTAGTATTTATTTCAATCAAAATGTAGCTCATTCCTAAACTATTTTGTCTCCTAGCAATGCCACAGATTTTAGTATTTAAATTATATTTCTATCAAATTGGAGGCCAATCCAGGACAGCTCTGCCTCCTACTGTCTGATGGAATTTCTATATAATATATATCGTAGTATATTAGACTTTACTACATTAGTATCTTCAACTATTCAACAAGTTACAAGTAACAAAGCTCAACCACTGGTATCTATAACTAAAGCCTAGAAAAAGCTTCCAACATGCCATGTCATAAACTATTACTATTAGGCTTTAGCAAACCTCATAGGCAATTAAAATAGTAAAGCCACACAACAGAATTTAAGAAACCATGCAATGGAACTTACAACACTACAGGAAATCACACAACAGAAATTAGTGGAAAAGCATACCTAGAAAACGTCAGTCTGAGAAAATGACAAATGTTGTTAGCTAATCATGAATTCTCGCATTGCTACTCACAATATTGAGATGGCCAAATGGTGGCAAGACACCTCACACAGTTTCTCACGATGTGTTGTTCACAATGCTCCTCAATACACCTCACTCGCCCATGACACTTTAATGTGCCTCCACCCTCGCTCAATTGTGACTACTCAATACACCTTGGCCCTCAAAGAAGACTCGCAACACTACTCACAATGCAGCATGATGTCAAATGCCAAACAATGTGTATTCTTCATGATGGGGTAGCTATTTTATAGGTAGAAAGTAGGGTGTTTTAAAAATTTTATGGGTTTTTTGTTTTTTGGAGGGGGGGATAATGAGATTGGCACAAAAACAATAAGAAAACATTACAAGGATGCAAAAAATTAGTGCCCATAAACTTCACAGCTTGTGGGAGCTTCTTGTCATACAAGGAGGCTTCTACAAGATAAGGAAGCTTTTACAAGCTCCTTATACCAAAAACTCGTTTCCAATCTCTTATTTCCTTGCACCCAAAAAAACTCTCAATTTCCTGGAATCGTTTCCAACCAATTAAAGATGTTTCATACATATTCCAAGCTCTTGGAAACTAATTTCAAAAATACCAAAAACAATTCTATGCAATTACGTTTAAAGTTCCATTGTTCCATTAACCTAACATTGCTAGATACTAATAAATAATATTATTTGATACATTGTTAATATTATGCATCCTCTAAAATTCGATCAAAACCCCTTTAAGGAATGTTCGTCGTCCAAAAAAAATCCCAAACTCCTAAGATTGTCCTAAAAAAAAACGCCTTTCTCCCAAGATAGAAAATACTAACCCCGTCTTAAAAAAACTTTATTAGTCTAGTCATGGAATAACCCCAAGATAAATATATTTTCTTAGAATATGGATATTTAGGAAAACCTTTAAATATTTCTCTTTGTTTAGAGAATGGTATTCGAAGTAAACTAGCTCAAGGCATGGATCTTTGGAAAACCCTTAAATATTTCTCTTTGTTTCGATAATGCTATTCAAAGTAAACTAGCTCAATGCGTTTTTGGCACTCAACTTAACAGGGGTATTAAATAAGGCGCACTTAAGTAAAGGCAATCAACTTGAGGACCCCACCCCACCCCTCCTACGTGCTATTCATTACTTTCACCCATTCAAGCTAGTTTACCGAGTTAAATATAATAGATTTACTTAAGTAAGCAAAATGCATACTGAACTTTTTCAGCTTTGAATATATCATAAATTAATTAATTAATAAATAATATTTTAAGAAAATATTTTTTTTAACCTAATTGATTAAACAAAAATGGCATATCCCTAGATTGAGATTTATTCCACATTAATAATTCCCTTAACTTTTCTTACTCCATGCTAAAAATGGTTTATACACACTACAAATACAAATCCTATATCCCTAGGTTGAGATTTTATTCCACATTAATAATTCCCTTAACTTTTCTTACTCCATGCTAGAAATGGTTTATACACACTACAAATACAAATCGTATTGACCTTATCATAAACATAATAATGAGATATCACTAAGAAATAAAAGTAATTAATCTTATATTCTATGATCTAGCTTGGTAAAAAAAAAAAATTAATAAATTTGTTTTTCTTACACCAAAATCTAGCTTGGTAAAAAATTAGCTTATACCCTAGTTTTCACTCCCAATTTTAACTATAAAAGACCACCAAAATAATAACAATAATTCTAAACCACCCAAATGAACCTCATTCAAGAGCACCAAAAAAATAACAATAATTTTAAAGAACTGAAATGAACCCCATTCCCTTTCCAAAACAAATGTTTTATGTAAGTTGACACTCATCAATTTATGGATTTACACCCCAAAGACAATGTTTTAATGCTTTATAAACTATTTTTATCTCACAATGTATGTGAGATTATTCACAACTAAAACAAACTCTCACTATGAGAAGGAATTTATTAATGTGGAACAAAATCTCATTCATTGCACCGAGAAGTGCTTTAAACTAAATATTATTATGGAAGAGATATTGTCATATAAAATTACATTTAAAAAATAAAAATACTTATTCAATACCCCATTCCCTTTCCAAAACAAATGTTTTATGTAAGTTGACACTCATCAATTTATGGATTTACACCCCAAAGACAATGTTTTAATGCTTTATAAACTATTTTTATCTCACAATGTATGTGAGATTATTCACAACTAAAACAAACTCTCACTATGAAAAGGAATTTATTAATGTGGAACAAAATCTCATTCATTGCACCGAGAAGTGCTTTAAACTAAATATTATTATGGAAGAGATATTGTCATATAAAATTACATTTAAAAAATAAAAATACTTACATTAAAAAAATAAAAAATTTAACTAAATAAATTTAACTTGAGAGCATAAAATTTTTAGGAAAAACATTTAAAAATAAAATAAATTAGTTGCATTAAAAAAAATACAAATTTTAAAGTAAATTAATTAAAAAATAAGAAATTAGACTAAATAAATTTAACTTGAGAGCATAAAAAATTTAGGAAAAAAACATTTAAAAATAAAATAAATTAGTTGCATTAAAAAAAATACAAGTTTTAAATTAAATTAATTTAAAGAGAGAGAAAAAATTTAAGAAAAATTGCAACTTCGAGAATTTAATCATCTATAAGAAAAAACATTTAAAAAATAAAATAAATTACTTACATTAAAAAAATACAAGTTTTTAAAGTAAATTAATTTAACTTTAGAGAATAAAAATTTAAGAAAAATTGCAACTTCAAGAATTTAATCATCTAAAATAAATTGCAATTTGAAGAATTTAATCATTTAATTGCTTATAAATTCAAAATTTATTTTAATTTGAATTTAATCATCTAAAATAAATTGCAACTTGAAGAATTTAATCATTTAATGGCTTATAAATTTAAAATTTATTTAAAAATTAAAATAAATTTATTGAAAAAAATAAATTCTTTTTACATTATATTATAAAGGGATTTTCTTTTATACTAAAATATAAATCAGCATAGATCCATCTTAACCTTGGATCTATCAAGTGCTCATAGGTTGCGTCTCCAGAGATTTGATCCTTCTCGGTGCTTGATAGATCCGAGATTAAGATGGATCTATGCTGGTAGGATATGCAATTGTAGTAGTTTGTCTCACAATTGTTATATATGTGGGATTACTTAGAACACAAACAAACTTAGACAATTAGAAAGAGAGTGTTAATGTGAAACCAAATCCCACTCATGGGATATGTGTTAGAAAAGTAGGTGTGCTCGTTTAACCATAGACAATATAGCAATATTGTCACTCAACCATAGGTCGAAGCCACCCCCGAGCACCTTAACCTTGACAGAGAGAATAATTCCCGAAACAAACCCTAGATCCAAAAGCTAATCAACGTAGCGTACCACTCTCCAGAGCTAACATACCAAGCAAAAAGTCCAAACCATAACCAAGAGAAAGTCCAAGCCTAAAACCGAAAATACTAGTTGCAGTAGCTACAACTGCAACTACTCTCCAAACTTGCGCACTTACTGAATTTCTGCAGTTGCGAGCTATGTGTCTCAAATGAGCTCTGGCGTCCTGTATTTATATTGCTCCTCCTTAGCTGTCTGGGCCGACTTCTCATTCTGGAGGTTAAAAACTCAATATTAAATATTTCCTTTAGCCGACTTTGTCTTCTAGGGTTATGTCTAATGCTTTAGGGTTATGTCCAATGCTTTAGGGTTTCTTCTTGCTTCCTGGAATATTCTATTCTTGTCAGGGTTACACGTGGAGGTTAATACCTCCCACAGCTACCATAATATCAACACTCCCTCCTAGCTAGGGAGGTATTGAAAGCAATGGTCTTGAGCACAAACATGACATTCAACTGGTAGCATCATCATAGCCACACAAGCTATCTAATGATTAGATCACAAGCACCATCATCACTATCAGTATCATCTGATAGCATCAACTGCTCATCTCTCGAAGCCATACTCCATCTGAGTAATCAGGCATGATGCTGAATAAGTCACTCACTCCATAGAGTGATACGAGAACCATTCTTCTAATCCGGACATATGTCCTAGAAGAATAACTATTCCAACAGGATGTTGGAAGCTACACCATGGGCTACAAGGACTATTCTTCTAATCCGGACATACGTCCTAAAAGAATAAATATCCTAGACCATTTTCCATCACACTAACTATCCATCTAGTTGATAATCATTTTCAACACTACTGATAGTCTACATGGCAATCAGAACAATGTCATTCAATAGAACACAATTGTGTCTATCCATAGTAGTACACAACTACTATCCAGTGGTACACAACCACACCAAGTACCACACGGCTACTTAATCAATGACACAGTCACAACCAATGGAACACATCCACCACAGTAGCATACATCTATTGTCCAGAGACATACAGTCTCCATAGCAATCATATCATCTGATATCAACCTGCATAAAACAATATCATGATATAAACCGAGTCATATGGGCCATTCTTCCACTCACATCTGTGAGATCTGGAAGAGCATCTGCCCTCGGAATGTAGAACATCAGCCATGGGCTATCTGGACTATTCTTCTCAAGCACAGAAGAACAACTGCCCCTGATTTTTTAGCCTGGACCATTCACCTAATTGGGCCATTCCTTCGACACTAGTCATAGTGCAACCTGGAGAGAATGAGTCTGCCCTAGGGAGTGACTATCCAGACCATTTCCTGATGGAAATGATTGTCCTGCACCAACCTCCAAAACATACCATTCTTCGAAATTGCTCACAATTGTGAACTTCGAAAGAATGACTACCCGACGAGGCGGACCATCCTACTTGACCACTACTCGAAGTGACTACCAAGAAGAATGATTGTCCTAGACCATTCCCCCACACTGGCCACAAGGGGAATCGTTGTATATGGTACATCAGCAATCTATCAGACCATTTTCATTACAAAAATGAACGTCCGATCTGGACCATTTTCCGAACTGGAAAATGCATGTCCGTCAGAAATCTCAAACCACTTTCCGAACTGGAAAGGAAAAGCTCATCCTGGACCATTTTTCGAACTGAAAAATGATTGTCCATAAATCAATAACATGTCAGTGGTCCCTTCCAACCTGGGAGTAATTTCTTACTTTTTCAATAAGGAAGTTGTCTCCACGAGCCCTAGCTTGTTTCATAAGTACGCAAATATTTCATCTTGGACAGAGGCTTTACCAAAATATTTGTTGTCTTCTCATCTATGGAGATATATTGGAGAACCACTTCTCTTTTCTGGAATTCATCACGGAGAATGTAATGCTTGATCTCAATGTACTTCGATCTGTCATGGAACATTGGTTTTCTCTAAAGGCTTCATATAGCTCTGATCATTTCAATATATCATGGTCGAATTCAGCACTTTTGTTCCCTGTTAGCTCATGACATCATGGCAAGGCTCAAACTGAAACATATCCAAGTAGCACTTCTTTTGTCATCATGAGAGTTTGTCATGGATTAGCAATCCATCATCCTGAACTTCTGAGTAACCACTATAGAAAGTTTTCACCACACTTTTGTTGTATATGAGAGACTCTGCATCAAGTTGTTTGAATCCATACAAGGTCTTTTTATATATGCATACATGGGTCTCTTTCTAGTATAGGCTTCTTTCTCACTTGCTTTATTGGGAAGAGCAGTCTTTTACATGTAAATTCCAATCCATGGATATTGCAAGAGGTATATCTGGTTTACCAAAACAAGATGTTGTCATAGTCTTCTCACTCCTTCTGGAAGAAACTCTAAATCTTGCAATGCTTCCATTCATAAGTATTTTTCACATTTTCTTACATACACGGTTCTTTATCATAACTTCCATTTCTTCTGCTTGATTGCTTCTTAGTGGGTTCAAACCAAACTGGTAGTCTTGTGATTCTCGGTATAATAACTGGTTGTTCTTGCTTTTCTTTCTTTCTTGGACTCTTCATGTTCTTCCTCATGTCTCTCTTTAGCTCTTGGATCCATGGGTTCTTCTATATGCCCTGAAGATCCCAACTTCTTCTTTTCATCATAGAATCATGGATGTAGATGGACAACCAAGGATACTTTAAGGCTTCTTTTCGAAGAAGACTTCTTTTGAACAGGTGTTGCTTATTATGGTTGTTGCTACTTTCAATGGGAACATGGACAAATACTTTATAATCCTCAATGGATCATGTCATTTAGGATTAGCTCCCTCTTAATCCTTGCTTCATGCATGAAGGCGTGCTCTTCTTTTGGACTTATGTAATCAGCTCCCTCCAACTAAAAGAGTCCATGCTTTCATCTGCATCCTTATTGTCTTCTGCAAAGTGTCACAAGCCTTTTTCTAATTTCCTCTTGATTGTTGACTTCTTTCTGTTTTGACTTGTTCTGGGTCTCTTCAAGTTTGATTATGATTTTGGCTTATCTGGCAATTGTTACTCATATAATAGCTTCCACAGGAATTGTTACCAAGGATTGTCAACATACTTCATAATTTCATGCGTATTGTTTGACTTGCAGTCATCGTGATAGCAATCCTTATCTTTTTATTCTTCCATAGGTATTGTTTCTAAGAAATAGATATGCATGATATGCACAAAAACTATGTAAACATGGTATGTACAAGAACTTTGAAGAATGTTGTTACCTTGTCTTAGAAGAAGTTTGTTTTATCCTGCTTGGCCTTCTTTGAGGTTTCCCTTTCTTCGGCAATTGATGCTTCGCCTGTTTCCTTCCTTAGGCCAAACTTCCTCTTACTCCTGAAATTCTTGCATTTTTGTTGTTAAGGCTTGATCATCGTATTTCTTTTGGGATTTCTCTTTTGTGCTAATCCTTGATTCTTCTTGTGTACATCAAGTCCAAAGTTCTTCAAATGTGAGATATTCCTTTCTTATGTTCATGCTTGCGGCAAATGCACCCCATGTCTTGGGAAGGTTGTTGAGTACTATATTTACCAGTTCCTTGAAACTCTTTCTTCAATAGCTTGTAGTTGATCTCTTAACTGAGAGATTCTCACAAAGTATGATGTTATGCTTTCATCATCACTTATTTTGATGTCATGAAGCTCATTCTTCAGACTCGTTACGTGTCCAATGTTTCTGACTAAGAAGAGGCTAGTTAGGGCATCGTACATCTTCTTAGATGAGTCAAGATGAGAGATGTAGGGTATCAAGTGGTCTTTTACAGAGTCCACTATGATACTCATGATATTGATGTCATTGTCCTTGAACTTCTCCATAATTGCAATGTTTTGAGGTTCCTTCTCTTTTCCTTCTTCAAACTGTGGTTCCACGATCTTGTAAGTTTTAAACTTGCGAAGTAAAGCAATGCATATAGATTCTTAAGCAATACAGAAATTAATCAATGGCTCATACACAGAGTACACAGAGATTTTATACCGAAAACCCTCAACCGAGAAAACCTTTCTTATTTTCATTATATCGAATTTCTCCATTCGCCATATAATATATACAATGTTTTTAGGTATTTTGTAGATACCAAAACCCTAATCCCTTAATCCAAGATTAATTTACAAATCCGCTAAAAATAGCAAAAACCGCCCAAAAAAAAAATTTGGGGCGCTACGCGTAACCAGGGGGGGCATACTTGCCCCCCCCTAGGAAAGCGCCCGACGCACACGACAGAGCTCTAGGTGAAGGGATCGTCAGACACAGTTGTCGTATCTGACGCACCCACACACACACACATGCAAAGAATATAACACATACCCAACAGATCTTTCCTTTCACAATATCCAACACTTTATTCTTGGCAATGATGAGGTCAATCCTTGTCTTCCATGCTCTGAAGTTAGAAGCCCCTTCTAACTTGTTTTTTGACTTCATAGAGTAAGTCATGACTGCTTTGACTTGGTCAACCTTTGACTTTGACCAAAAACTCAAACTTGACATCTTAGCTTGTTGAGAGTACCAAGAGGTGCACTAGGTTAAGGCGCACTAGGCTATTTAGAAATTAGGTCAATCTCTTCACTTAAGGTGCCTCAATAAGAGGGTTAGGGTTTCGTTGTTGCAGCAAAACCTGACTGCAACTGCAACTATAATTGAGCAAATTCCTCCCAATCTATCTTCTAGCGGTTAGACTGTTCAAAGATAGTGTGGGCCCATAACTTGTTAGAAAAGTAGGTGTGCTCATTTAACCATAGACAATATAGCAATATTGTCACCCAACCATAGGCCGAAGCCACCCCCAAGCACCTTAACCTTGACAGAGAGAATAATTCCGGAAGCAAAACCTAGATCCAAAAATCAATCAAGGTAGCGTACCACTCTCCAGAGCTAACATACCAAGCAAAAAGTCCAAACCATAACCAAGAGAAAGTCCAAGCCTAAAACCGAAAATATTAGTTGTAGTAGCTACAGCTACAGCCACTCTCCAAACTTGCGCACTTACTGAATTTCTGCAGTTGCGAGCTGTGTATGTCAAATGAGCTCTGGTGTCATGTATTTATATTGCTCCTCCTTAGCTGTCTGGGCAGACTTCTCATTATGGAGGCTAAAAACTCAATATTAAATATTTCATTTAGCCGACTTGTCTTCTAGGGTTATGTCCAATGCTTTAGGGTTTCTTCTTGCTTCCCGTAATATTCTATTCTTGTCAGGGTTACACGTGGAGGTTAATACCTCTCGCATCTACCATAATATCAACAATATGCACCTATAGTAGACTTGCAATTATCATGGGCATCACATTGATCACCACCACAAGTCCAAGAGAGCCTACAAGGCATGACACTGAAATTGTTGATGATGTCGGTACCAAAGTGAGAGAGGATGTTATCACACATCAATCTAAAGATTTACTTCTGAAAGCAAGTATTCAGAGGAGCAAAGCTTTTGTATTAGTTAGACTTGCAACTATTATGAACAGCAAATAGATGACAGCCACAAGCCAAAGAGGACCCACAAGGCATGGCACCAAAACCGTTGAAAATGTTAGTGCCAATGTGAAAGAGTATGTTATCACACATCAATGTAAGGAATTGCAACCCAAATCTAGTGTTTGGATTGGTAAAGCTTTTAAAGTGGTTAATGCCTTATAAACCACATTTGTATCACATTGTTATGTATGCGAAGCTTTTGAACAACACGTAGATAAGAACTAAAGAAAGCACATAAGGTATGTCATTGAAACTACCAACAATTTTGGTACCAAAATCAAGGAAGATGTTATCACATCAACTCAAAAATTTGCAACCTAAAGCCAACATCTACATTGACGAAATTTTTCAATTGATGTATATAATGCCTTATAAACCACCCTTACCTTACAATTGTTATGTATGTAAAACTACACACGCTTAGAAATATTAATAAAAAAACAAACACCTTCATCATCACTCATCCTTTTCTAGCCATAATCAAATTCTCACTTTGGGGGACTCTAGAAATCCAAAACAGTAAGAATGGCATTTGTGACAAGTCATCGACTAAGAATTAGGTAGGACAAATTTCCCCAAGGTGGTGTCTATAGGAGTAGGCTAACTCGGGAGCAAACAGACACATTTTTCATGCAAAAAAATGGGCATGAATCCGACCTGATTTTTAGGGGTATCTTGAGTTTCACATGATCAAAGTTCCATGTATTTCAGAACCTTACCCGATGGGTTTTGCCCCATTTTAAACCAACCCGGATGCTCAAAAAATCAACCAAAATTCTAGATTAGCCAAAAATTTAAAACCACACCGCCAAAAAACCTGCCGAAAAAAACACTCGGGAGGGAAGATTACTGTCGAGTTAGCCTACTCCGTGTTCTATATATTATCAATCTTAGTTTACAGATTGAAATTTGAATGTCCAAACAAATTAGTCAATAACCCGTGAAGATAAGTCTCGCAAGGACTATAAAGAGCAACAATAAGCAATGGTGTCAATGAGTCTCGCATAGAGTTAAAGGACTATAAAGAGCAACAATACGCAATGGTGTCAACAAGTCGATGCCACTACAAGTGATTGTAGGTAGACGAAACTATTAAGAAATTAGTGTAAATTATTTTTATTTCATAATTGTTATGTATATAGGATTATATATAATTAGAGGAAAATTAATGTGAAACAACCTCTTTCATTATAATTAATTCTTTCCATACCATTTTAATACACACTGTAAAGACTTAAAATATATAGTAATAAAATTAAAATCTATGATAAGTTTTGAGTTAGTTCCATTTCTATCCATGGTTAAATGCAAGCCACCTCTATGTCACCATTATTGTGTATGTAACATTACACGCACAATTAAAAGTGTTAATGAGACACTGTTTTCATTTTAGTTAATTCTTTCCTAACCATACTTATATATTCATTTTTGGGACTCCTAAAATCCAAGGCAATGAAATTGAAATCTATGGAGTTTATCCATCTTGGAGGCTACTTTGAGTTGATGTAAGTGGATAAGTGGATAAATTCTTTTTTTTTAATGGAAGTTTTCTTCCAAAATTATAGTTCTATAGACATTTTCATGGTGGAATTTTTTGCTCATAAAGGTTTTGACTATCTTAAAACTTTTCGCATGTGAATTTGAAAAAATAATAAATCAAAGCATAATTTTACCTCACAAAAAAAATTAACTCATTAAAGCATTTGAAAAAAAAAATCAAAACAAAACTATATAATTCATTAAAAAAAATTATCACTTATTAACTTACTCATTTATATCTCTTGTATTTAAATTTCTATGTTCATACCCCAAGTAAAATTACTTTTTCACAACCTTCCAAAATAAAATTGTGTTAGGCAAAAACACATTTCCCTAAAATGATGTCTCCATAGAGTCGATCCTACATGGAGTCGAAGGACTACAAAGAACAACCATAAGCAATGATGTCAATATAAGAACGATGTTGCTCCAAGAGAAAAGCTCGTAGGCACATGAAGTTACTAAGAAATTGGTGCAAAGGACAATAACTAACTAGGTAATTTAAATCAAGTCAATCTACTAGTCGATGGAATCTTGGAATCTTACATAGGTAATTTAAAACAAGTCAATCTACTAATCGATGGAATCTTGGAATCTTGACTTACATAGGTAATTTAAAACAAGTCAATCTACTACTCGATGGAATCTTGACTTACACAAAATGCTTATAAACACTATAATTTACAACCCAATGATAAAGTCATATTGACAATGGTCAATTGGATCTAATTCCAGTGATTGTTAAATAAAATGATATATGTTAAGTTTATAATGACAGTATTGTAATAGCTTTAAGCCTTGAAGAAATATAATGAATACAGTATTGTAATAGCTTCGAGCCTTGAAAAAATTAAGATTCACTCTAGTTACCATCTTCAAATACCTAATATTTTTTCAAAAAATTACTACTTCTAATAAACAATGAAGAGTTTTTAAAATTCTAATAAAAAAAGTGCAATGGGCAACTAAGTATATCTTGCAAGCTTGTCCACGGAAATTTGGGACGATATTGTGCTATACTCCATTCTTTATAGGATGGATGTTTAAAAAGCCATGAAAATGGTGATGATTATGGCGACAAAGTAATAAGTATACGGACCAATGTAGCAACAAGCAAAATCGAAACTTTCAAATACTAGGATATTGAAAACCGAAACTTCTAGGGTATTGATTGGGCCGAAACTTTTTGATTGGGCCAAAAAAGGGAATAATTTTTTTTATTTAAAAATTAGACTGCAATCATTTTATTTGGAAAAAATAATGGTTATAATCTCAAAATTTATCAGATTACACTTACAAAATATAATTTGTAAATAATTTTTTATTTATTAAAATATTTGTAATGATTTGTAAATAATTTTTTATTTATTAAAATATTTATAATGATTATAATAATAATAATTTAATTTTAAGGTTATCAATAAAAACTAAACATCAAATTAATATAATTTGTAAATAATTTTTTATTTATTAAAATATTTGTAATGATTATAATAATAATAATCTAATTTTAAGGTTATCACTAAAAGCCAAACACCAAAATCTTTTGGATGGGGTGATAATGCCGACCACATGGCATACAGAGGGAGAGCAGAGGAGACATGTGACCTGCTCGTGCCAACCACCGCCGACTCTACCTCGCATTAACTGCTTTTACGTCGTTTGCAGTGGCATTAATTTGTGTTTACCCAACCTCCATTATGCGTGGTGCTATGGCTTCTCTGTCTGCTTGTGATACTCTCCCTCTCCCGAGAACCAACTCCAGTGCTCCTCCGCTGCCCTAGCCTGGTTTTGCTTGCACGCTCATGGTGCTCACGACTCCCGGCCTTCTCCACGCTCTCCCCTCTAGTCTGGAACGCCAAATCCATTTACACTGCCAAATCATGCCACGACAACGAGGAAGATCGCGAAGGGGCTCTCCTTGGCATCCTCCTCAGCCTCGTGCATCGGCTTCTCCTCCTGGTTCGCCCTCAACACTTTCCTCGCCGCTCTTGCTGCCTGAGTTAGCACCTCTCAATTCCTCCACCTCACCTGTCTCCCGCTTTGAGTGCTTAGCCATAATTGAAACCTTGTCGGGCTCTTCCCTACGCCACCTTGCCGCTCCTTCAACCTCCAGAAATTTCATTCCTCCCCTCGCGTCGGCTGCTGGTTCTTCAAAGTCGCCCATGGGGATGCCATCTCTTGTTCGGGCCGACCATAACAATGCGTCAACGTCTTCTGACTCCAAGCTGGATCTGCAGCTGAAAGAAAATTTCACCATCCTCTACGACTTGGTCTTCGAACTCCGTCAGGGAATGGAGGACCTCCAATTTAGGATGCAGCTTATGGACGGAAGGATCTCGACCCTCCTCCAGCTCCTTTCTACCTTCCAAGACGCCTCTCCCTCCTACCCAGCGGGTGCGGCTTCAGAAGGAGCGCCCTCCTCAGCAGGCGACGATGGGAATGTCAGGACGTAGAGTGTAGTAGAGGTCGTTGCGGAGCAGGTCCGGCAAGAGTACATGGAAGCGGTCACAGCCACCGGTCAGCATGTGCACACTCCGTTAGGAGACGCCATGACAGCTGCCAACAGGGACGAGTGCACCGTGGACAACGACATGCATTTGGCAAACATAGGGACACCTGTTGAAGAGGAGTCGTGGCCAGGTTACCTGCCAGATTACTTGCCAGGTGTCTAACCCCTCAAGGGATCTTCTCTTTTTTTAATAGTTTCCCCTCTAGTTGCATTTTAGTCAACTCAGCTTTGGTTTTTAACACTGGTAGGATCTCAGATGCTAAACTTACCCGGTTGGCTGAACTGGTTTCTCCCTTTTGAGGCAGTTCAGTAACTACAATCCGGATGTTATCAAATTTTGTAATTATGGTCTGGTTTTTTGAAGTCCCTTATATATAAAACCTCTTACTTATAAAAAAAAAAAAGAGCCAAACACCAAATTAATATAATTTGTAAATAATTTCTTATTTATTAAAATATTTGTAATGATTATAATAATAATAATCAAATTTTAAGATTACTACTAAAAGTCAAACACCAAATTAATATATGAGATATCTTTGTTTATTGAATAAAGGATCCCTTTTGATTTTAATTGTATCTCTTCTGGATTTGAATCTATTTGAATCTATAATTTCTAAGGAAGAAACACATGTTCTTAACCATTATCAAATACATATAAAAATGACTTAAAATTCAAATGTTAATACTAAGTGTTATAAATTAACCATTAATTAACAAGTCAAATACATATAAAAATGACCTAAAGTTCAAATGTTAATACTAAGTGTTATTAATTGGTATAATAGAAAGTGTCGTTAACAAAAAGTAAAATGTTAATGCTAAATGCAAATGTGTACTTATAATAAATTAACCATTGGTTAACAACAAGTCAAATGCATATAAAGATGACTTAAGTTCAAATGTTAATACTAAGTGTTATAAATCGGTATAGTAGAAGGTGTCGTTAGCAAGTAGAAGGTGTCGTTAGCAACAAGTAAAATGTTAATGCTAAATGCAAATGTGTACTTATAATGGTTATAAATTGATATAGTAGTTATAAAGTGGTATAGTAGAAGGTGTGGTTGGGAACAAGTCAAATGAGTGTGAAGATGATATAATGCTAAGTGCAAATGAGTACTTATAATGGTTATAAATTGGTATAGTAGAAGGTGTGGTTGGGAACAAGTCAAATGAGTGTGAAGATGATATAATGCTAAGTGCAAATGTGTATTTATGAGGGTTATAAATTGGTGTAGGAGAAGACGATTTAAAATTTGATTTGATGTTAAGTGTAAATGTGTATTTATAATGGTGGTTATAAATGTGTACTTATAATAGTTATAACGATTTAAAATTTGATTTGATGTTAAGTGCAAATGTGTATTTATAATGGTGGTTATAAATGTGTACTTATAATAGTTATAAATTGGTATAGGAGAAGGTGCATGTAAGTTAAATGTATGTGAAGATGATTTAAAATCAAATCCACATTATAGTGGAAGGTGTGGTTAACAGTAAGTCAAATGTATGTGAAGATGATTTAAAATCCACATTATAGTAGAAGGTGTGATTAATAGTCAATCAAATGTATGTGAAGATGATTTAAAATTCAAATTATAGTAGAAGGTGTAGTTAACAGTCAGTCAAATGTATGTGAATATGATTTAAAATCCACATTATAGTAGAAGGTGTGGTTCACACTCAATCAAATGTATGTGAAGATGATTTAAAATTCAAATTATAGTAGAAGGTGTAGTTAACGGTGAGTCAAATGTATGTGAAGATGACCTAAAATTCAAATGTTAATGCTAAGTCCAAATCAAATTGATATAGGAGAAGGTGTGGTTTACAACAAATCAAATGTATGTGAAAATGATTTAAAATTCAAAGTATAGTAAAAAGGTGTGGTTAACAAGACGTCAAATGTATGTGAAGATAACCTAAAATTCAAATGTTAATGATAAGTACAAATCAAATATATGTAAATATATGTGAAAATGACTTAAAATTCAAATCCAAATGTTAATGCCAAGTACAAATATATATGTGAAGATAACCTAAAATTCAAATGTTAATGATAAGTACAAATCAAATGTATGTGAAGATGATCTAAAATTCAAATAACCTAAAATTCAAAAGTTAATAATAAGTACAAATCAAATGTATGTGAAGATGACCTAAAATTTAAATTCAAAAGTTAATGCTAAGTACAAATCAAATGTATATGTAAAGATGATTTAAAATTCAAATTATAGTAAAAAGTATGGTTAATTGCAAGTCAAATGTATGTATGTGAAGATGAACTAAAATTCAAATGTTAATGTAAGTCCAAATGTCTTTTTCTTTGTAATTTTAATATACTAAATCTATTTTATTATTCTTTGTAATTTTAATATAATAAAATACAAATCAAATGTATATGTAAAGATGATTTGAAATTCAAATTATAGTAAAAAGTATGGTTAATAGCAAGTCAAATGTATGTATGTGAAGATGAACTAAAATTCAAATGTTAATGTAAGTCCAAATGTCTTTTTCTTTGTAATTTTAATATACTAAATCTATTTTATTATTCTTTGTAATTTGAATATACTAAATCTATTTTATTATATAGCAATTTAAACTTCCTTTTTGTTAAAGGGGTTAAAATTTTGTGAAGCCATTCTAAGTCCAAATGTGTTTTTCTCTGTAATTTTAATATATTTAATCTATTTTATTATATAGCAATTTAAACTTCTTTTTGTTAAAGGGTTAATTAAATCCAAATGTGTTTTTCTTTATAATTTTAATATACTAAATCTATTAAGGAGTTAATTAAGTCCAAATGTGTTTTTCTTTGTAATTTTAATATATTAAAATCTATTTTATTATATAGCAATTTAAACTTCCTTTTTGTTAAAGGGGTTAAAACTTTGTAAAGCAAATTCTAATTTTTGAACTTCCTTTTTGTTGAAGGGGTTAAAACTTTGTAAAGCAAATTTTAATTTTTATTGTATGTATGTTAAAGGCCAAAACTTCCTAAAGCAGATTTTAATTTTTCTACGTGCAGATTTTAATATACAGTTCTATTTTTACTTTAATCAAGAAAATAGTATTAAAAAAATTAAATAAAATAAAAAGTGATTAAAGATTTTATTTTTGTTGTTTATTAAGTTATAATAATTAAATAGAAAAATATTTATGTTGTAAAAATAATTCTAGAAAATTAAAACTTATTTTTAATTTTTCTAAGTGTAGATTTTTTTTTGAAGTTCTGACGCTAATTTATTAAAAATTTAGTAAAAATACAGTCCAAAAAAATAGTGATTGTCTCTTGGAATGGACAAAAACTTGAGCCTGGCCTTATTGGGAAACGAGGACGGGAAAAATTTGAGTATTATGTCTATCCTTTAAGGGAAACCAGGCTTAGACTGAAAAAAGAGAAGCATCAAGAGGGCTTGCCTCACAATGGGAGGGCCATCCGGAGGAATTTCTTCCACTACTGGGCAGCCACCGAAATCGTCGTCGTTGTCATTGCTGGAGCTATCCGAGATTGGCTCTTTGACCGGTAGACCTGCGCTTTTGATGAAGGGAGCCCTCAACAAATTGTGTTGGTATGAAGTCATCATCGCTGCTAAGTTGTTGGGAGAGTCTTCTGAGGCACCGAGGTGCTAGGGTGGGCCGCAGAAGGAGGTGGACAAGTGTCGAGGGAGGGAGGAGTAGAGAGAGGACGAACGATGGGGGAGTGGGGTGAGTGAGGCGAGCTGGGGGACTCTAAACAAAGACGCCCGGAAGGCTGAGGAAGATGTGGGCGAGGAGGTTTTTTACCACCCAATAGTTGTTGTGGTGCCTAGAGGTGCGACGGGATCCCGAGAGGGAGCCCGAGACTTCTTTTCCCAGTCATCTAGAAGTTACCGCAGCGAGTCTGGAACTGGACGATCATAACCATCTTGGTTGGCCAGGAGGAGCGAGGGAGGAATTGTGGAGGCTCGCCCTCCGCTACCACTTCGCCCCAGGGTGGGGGTGGCTCGCCTGTGGGGTGGCATGGGAGATGAATGGTGCTTCTTGAGCGCTGCAAGGGAGGAGAGTTACCACCTGAAGCAGTAAACAAAGAGAGACCATATGCGGAGAGTAGAGAGCCAGCTCGAGAATGCAACAAGGGAAGAATGACTGGAGAGGTTGCGAGAGGCCGAGAGATAGGCGCCATGAGTGGGAGGTGTCAAATCAGACACCATTAATATTTCCAGTCTTCTGATGTGTGTGGACTGTTTGCAAGGTGCAAAATCCATACAGGAGGGGTGCGGGAGCCATGGTAGAACAGGACAGGACATCAAATAGGGGCAACGTCTTGGGAGGACTGGACAATTAATATGCATGAGAGGGATGAGGTGGCGCACAACCTGTCGTTGTGATGCGTGCTGAGGGGAGTGGAAGAGCGCGCCAAGTGGTCACCCACATCCAGGATTCTACTTGCAGATTTTAATATACATTTCCATTTTTATTTTAATAAAAAAAATAGTATTAAAAAACTTTAAATAAAAAGAAAATTGATTAAGGATTTTATTTTTGTTGATTATTAAGTTATAATAATTAAATAGAAAAATATTTTTGTTGTAAAAACAACTTTATAAAATAAAAACTTACTTATTTACTATGAATGCATGCTCTTGAACTTATAATATCAATTATATTGAGTTTATGCTAACTTTAACGACCTACTTTATGTTGCATATTAAAGCATGGGCACATTTAGTATACAACATTTCCACCTTTAAAGTGATTGCAAGGGATGAAAGGTTCGAGACTACTCTCCTAAAGACAAACAAAACATTATTTTATAAATAATCTTTCATTTGTTTTAGTGTAATACTCCATTATTTTTGTGATAAGAAAATACAAAGTTTTCCATAACAAACTATTTACAACACTATATGCATATACATTATTAAAAATATTTGATTCTTACTATCTAGTTTGGCCTCATTTACTGAATTTTTGGACAGATATACTTCATCTATGAGTCCTTTTACTTATAAGAAGCGCCAAATCATTTCGAAATAAGCATCTAACTCTTGCCAAAGAGGAGACACGGACACTATTATCTAAATATGTACATAAGGTGGAGCATGCACCTCAAAGATACTGAAATTCAAATGTATTTGTCTCTCAACTTTCAAAAACTCTGCTAACTCAGTCATCTCATATACCCAACAAAATAAACCTTCGTTCTTAATCATCTATGCCATATTCCAACAAAATTCAAAGGTATACTTGTGATTTTAGGTTAGGTTGCCATGTATGATGCTTCTTATAAAACTGGAATATCAATTGGTAGGGATACAAATAACCATCTTGACTCAAAACTTTCAAGAATTAGAACATTGACTAGAATTTGTGTAGCTGGCATAGTTCTGGCTCATCTGACATCCATTTCTTACAGGGTTACCTCAAACTAACTGGGTTAGAAGTTAGAACATTGACTAGAATTTGTATAGCTAGCTAGCATAGTTCTTGCTCATCTGCCATCGATTTTTTACAGGTTACCTCTAACAAACTGGGCTGTACTCTAGTCCAAGATAGATTTTTTTTCATTACATTGATGATGAATTTTTGCGTGTTTAAGATGAAAACAACATTGTATCGTAGAACCCAAGGACCATATATTCAGAATTGTGAACTTTAGGATGGGCCTAGGCAGCACAAACTCAAATTCTAGCACTCAACTTGGGACAACTATTGACTAAACAATCGGTTCAAAGAACATCAAGTGCCAATTTGTTCAAACATCATCAATAAATGTACTTGAAATCTATATAGAGAGAAAAAAACCATGTTAAAATAAATAATGGAAGAGAAAAGGCAATTACCCCACAGTGGCTTCAGTACGTTGCCGAGGCGTGGCGTCTGGAGGAAGGTCTCTGCTATACACGGCAAATGTAAAAACAACTCCTAAATGGCTGGAATCCAGAAGCCTGAAAGGAGTCGTCAATGCTCCTTTACCAGACTCGCGCGCTCTTAAAATATTCTCTCGATCATGCTGCCCACATGAGAAAACTGATACTTGTTATAACAAGAACGACTGCATCGAGAATTTTATACAGCTTGCTGAGCCTGCCCACCAAACAAGTACAAAGCAATGCAGCTATATGCAATGTTTTATAACATTAAAAAATTTATTTAAGTGTGTTTGCAATGTTTTATAACATTAAAAAAATTATTTAAGTGTGTTTTTCTAGTGAACAAGTAAGCAAATAGCTATACTGATGATGTTAAAGAATGAATGAGTTAAAAAATGATCGAAGAATTTGAATGTTGGTTTTTTTTATGATGGGTGGAGTGTCTACTTGAAAGGTTAAAACCAAGTACACAGTTTGTATCCAGAAACACTCTCAACCATCTGAATGTAGTTTACATAGATTTGAGTTTTCCCACAACTCAGAACAAGTTACGACTCCATATACTCTTGATTTCCTTAACCAGGTTTGACCACCTCTGACATTTCTGTCAAGAACCTATATCCACAAGATAAGTAGTTTTGAGTTTGATAGTGAATTCTCTACACTGTCCAGTTTTGAGTTTGATAATGAATTCTCTACGCTGTACAGTGCCCTTGCACTACTTCATGGGATTGAATTTTTACCAATGGCCTGAATATCTTCAAAAAGCCCTGATTTGGTAAACCACCCCTATATTTACAAAAAATTGAATATCTTCAGAAAGCCCTGATTTGGTAAACCACCCTATATTTACAAAAAATTGGTCTTGAGACTCATATCGACAAATAGTTGGTCTTGAAGTTAGTGTAAGAAACTATAAAAACCTGTGGTATCTCTGCAGATAGTTGATCAGTTATAAAAACCAGTGGTATCTCTACCAACTAGGTGATCAACCATCTTGAGCCTCATAGTATCTCTATACATAGTTGGTCTCAAGTTCCATAGTTAGTTGATCTCTAGTTAAGTTGTTTAAAACATCTAATTTTTTAAAAACAGAGCCATGATCCATTGACTCTTAGTGTATGGAGGTCTAATGAAATAATGAATCTCAACTGTGCATATGTAGCATATCTTCACTGTAAGGCTGGAGATTAATGCATATCTTCATTTCACATGTTTTAAAAAGTGGTTATTTAGACCTTTAAAGAGGGCAATCTCCAACTTGAAAACTTCAAGTACATTGTACTTTTTGTTTACTTTATAAACATGTAATAAAAAAATGATAATAATATAAATTATTCCAAAATGGGAATGTCAAACTACATAATTTAACATGCTACAATACAAAAATACCAAACTATCATATAAAAAATTATACTACATTGAAGTAGAGTAGTTTTTACCTGCCCTGACATCATATCCAGAGAAATGAGATAGGACACAGTCTGCTGAGAGAAAATAGTGGGGGCGTATTCCTCTTGGGGAGCCTGAGCCTCTTTTGTATGCATATGCCGTATGCTCCAACCCTGCTGCCTCTCAAACTGCTCCCGCTCGCTATGAAGAACTCGCTGAGCGTATGCCACGCCGCTCATCAGCGGCCTTTCAAAAGCCGTCCGGGCAGTATATGCAGCAAAAACGTCCTAAAAAGATATAAAAGATAGACAAAAAGTTAAAAGGGAGATTTATAAACTTCGAAACACTATTTTAAGAGGTGAGAAACAGATTTTCCATAAGGATAAAAAAATATATAGTTATAACAGTTATTACAAAACCTATCAACAAAAAAAATTCAATAACCTATCATACATAAAATTTTGTGGTAGCAAAAATTTCAAAATACTGCTAAACAAGCTTTCATTAGATAAGTAGAAGAAAAACCATGAATAAGAATTTTTATAAGGACATAAACTATTTTAAGAAGTTGCTAGTTCGATTTCAAAGAAACAGTTTCAAAATGGCACAAATTAGATTTCACAGATTTCCAGTAGAAAATGAACATAGGCAAAAACTATTCCAAAACGCCACACCTAGTCTCAGAAGTAATTTCAATAAAAAAAACCATGCCGGACCTGATAGAGAGCAGAAGGCTTCATCTCCAGATGAAATGTGGAGACGAGGACCGTGAGCGCTCGGACGTGGTTCATACTGGCAACAAACTGGTCCTGCAGCATCCTGGCCCTCTCGTCGCACATATTGGCCAGAGTCTCCTGGCGGCGCCTGGAAGTCTCTCTGGTCATGGAATAGAAGCTATAAATGGCCACGCTGCTTCCTAGCAAAATCCACACTATGACCGCCATTGTATTCCATCTCTCGCCCACCCGCTCGCTCAGAAATCCATCAATAGACTGCCATGACAAAAGGCCATGAATAACTCCATTCCCTCCAGTCCCATTGCTCCTATTGCCTCCATGAGCACCTCTCCAACCCCCATCGAGGAGCTTACTGCCGTCCTCCTTGGATTCTTGTTCCTGAGCCTGGTGGATCTTTTTCCACTCTGCCCGACACATTCTCATTAGAATTCAGTCTTCAGACGGGGTTCTTGAGGTGCCTAATCTTCCCTCTTCCTGCAGTTGCTGACAGGAAAAGAAGAGGAACAGATTGGATTGGTTTGAGAACATTAAAACAAACAAGCAAACAAACAAAGAGCAGAAGAAAACAAGGATGGCATTTATCTCTTTAATCCCACATACAAATTCTTGAGCACAACAGTAGAAATGTGGGAAAGGTGATGAATATGAATATTCTCCATGCCCACCAGGGGCCGTTGGACGTACAAGCAGCCCAGACATTCAGACTTTGAAAAGATAGATATTGAAAATCTCTGGATTGGATAGATGCCTCGTCAGGCCAAACCCGACCACGGTTTAACTTAACCTTGGGGTGAGGTGGGCTCTGGTTGTGGGGGCCAAAGCACGAGACAGATCTGGGAAGATCGCTGCCGTCCCCTCGATGCTGACGTGGTCTAAGTACGACTGACAGGTCCTTTTGAATAATATTTGTCCGCCCCCGTTCTCCGTGTCCACGGGGGCGGACGTCGCTTTCGGTGGAGTAAATGAGGAGGGAGGAATGAGGAATGGGAATGATGACGGCGATGGGGACAGGAGTCGACAGAGACGTGATGGATGTTTGGTCACGCTGTCTGCCCGGGGCTCTCCCCGCGTCGTTTTCACAACGATCGTCCCGGAGATCTTGATTGCGACTCCACCGCTGTTAACATTAATTAACATTGCTGTTGCGTATTTTGGTGGTCAGAACAGTAAACTCACTCAACAACGACTTTACTTAGGTTTTGCTCCCCTTCATCTTGCCTCTGGTTCTGACTTCTCGTCCCCATGGTGGGTATGACGGACTTAACTTTGTTGGTCACTAACTAACTGGATCATCAGATTTGGTCAGGATGCAGTGGTTAACTTGGATTTTCATTATCTCATTCCATAGTTGACTTGTTTGCTGTGTAGTTGATTTTTATGGTTTTTGAAAAAGCTAATCTTGTAGTAAAAGGACTTTTTTTTCCATAAATTTGATATGAAGCGAAGAAAAATTGATAGTGGAATTGACTTCTATTGTCTATATAATCAATTGACTCTTTTTTAACAATAAATTTGGGTGAACCTAGCTAGTAGAAAAGTCACACTGAGTTGGGAGAGAAAGAAGAGAGGAGAACAGAATTGTATTAATTGTATGAGTAAAATGGTAAAATACTCATGAAGTCCCCATAGTAGTGATCGAAAGAGATCTAGAGACTCAGTGAGATGAACCAAAGTAATATGCCATCTAGTCATAGTTAAGTGATCCATGCAATCATCAATTAACTCGGTCACATGTGTGGAAGTGAAAAAAAACACATGTAATCACAAGATATGCACCCCTTGGCCACATGCATGAGATATGTGCACCCCTGGAACATGCAACTAATGCTATAAAACCGAGGTTGTCATGCATGAGTGACCTCCACTAGTCTAAGTGAGGTGTAAGTGACTATGTACTGAAGAGGGACGTTGTGCCCTAATTTGTAGGGGAATATTCTCATCTATGGAAGCCCCCTCGACATTAGACTATCAACCTTAAGAAAAGAATTACCTAGGTGAGTGTGTAATGTCTTCAAGAAGTGAGCTCATAAGTAGACAAATTTAATATTTTTCATAAAGTTTTATTTACTCGTTTTTCTAAATTTCAATCATTTCGATGAGCTTCAAATCGTCCAAACCCCAATAGGTAAAGTTTTATAGTCAAAATTCTCATCAATCTAGTGAAGCTATAACTTATCCTAAAATTATTGTCAAATTCAGGAGAGAATTTACACTGAAAAGGAAGTGAGTTTGTCCACACATTAACTTACTCCATTTGACATGAATTTCAATGATGGTTGAAGTTTCATGCATGGTAGACCCAATTGTGAGTCGTCCTAGATCCTCGAAAATTCAAATAGAATTCCATATTAATAAAACAATTGAGTCCTTGTGTGCACAGTAGAGGGAAGTTTGCTACAATATTAGACAAATGTAACATTTAATCTAATCTTGAACATGGTAGTTAATTTTGTTGGGCATGAATATCGAGGTGCATCTACATCTTAGGTATACTCAAGGTGCATTTACATTTTAGGTACAAATATGTCATAGGTAATAAACTAAATTCTAAATAAATCAAAACTTTGATCCTTGTGTGGGCAATAGGAGGAAGTTTGCTACAAGATTAGACAAATCTATGATTTAATCTAGCCTTGAACGTGATAGTTAGTTTTGTTGGGTAGTGTCCTCTAGTTGCACCAAGAGTGAGTATCTAGGTGCATCTACATCTTAGGTATACTCAAGGTGCATTTACATCTTAGGTACAAATGTGTTGTCGCTAATAAACTAAATTGACAAAAAAAATAACATCTATAAAAATGAAGAAAAAAAATTAAAATGACCAAAATAATAATAATAATAATATCTAATAATAAACCATCGTAGATCCATCTTAACCCCGATCTTTTAAGCATCCATAAGTTTGTGTTTTGATTCCTTTTATATTAAATCATATTAAGATGGATATGTGTTGGTCTCTCTCAAATGTAGTAGTTAACTTTGTTAAACACAGAAGGATTGCATTTGGTGTAATCTACAATGCAATAGTTAATTTTGTAATCTACAAATGCAATGATTTGACATGGCCTCAAATGGCTAACTTTGTTGGTCATCCAAGAATATTGTTCAATGTAGTCTTGAAGGTAGTGGTTAACTTTTTTGGTTGCTTAGTTAATTTTGAACATTGTCATATAAGTTAACTTCAGTTGCTTAATATTGCTTAGTTAACTTTGGTTGTAGAAGTTAACTTTGTTGGGCACTCGAGAATTGCATATAAAGTAGTCTATGACACACTGATTAACTTGATTGGTTTCCTCATTAATTTAAGATGCAAGAATTTGATTTGGTCTCAATGCAGTTCTTAACTTTCTTGGTCATCTCAGTGTTACATTCAATGTAGTCTCAAATGTAGTCATTAACTTTGTTGGTTGCTTAATTAACTTTGGATGCAACCATCAAGTTTAGTCTCAAATGTGGTAGTTAACTTTATTCACTACTTAGGAATTGTGTTTGTCCAATCTAGGATGTGGTAATGAATTTTGTTGGTTGATCGAGTAACTTTGGATGTGGTTATTCAATCTAATATCAAATGATGTAGTTAACTTTGTTCATCGCACCACCTAGTGAACTTTGAATGTAATTTTCCATTTTGAACTTAGATGCATTAGTTACTTTGTTGCTTAAGGATGCATTTCTTGAGGTTGGTGTTTATTATGAATCCCTCAAAAATTAGTCTTAGATCTAGCGTGGTATTTGATTCAAGACTTGGTAGTTAACTTTGTTGGTCACTTAAGCATATGTTAAGCTTCGTGTTTATTATGCATTTATCGAAGTTTTTGAACTTAAATGCAACTATCCAGTCTAGTCTTAGATGCACTAGTTAAACTTTGTTGGACACCCAAGCATCACATCCAATGTGGTAAAAGATGTAGTATTTAACTCCATTGCATCCCTTTGCATTACATATAGTCTAGTCTCAAATGTATTGGTTAACTTTGTTGGTCACCTAGTTAATTTCAGATGGGGTCATCTTGTCCAATCCTAAATGCAGTGGTTAAATTTTTTGGCCACTTAAAGCATTGCACCTATTTTGGTATAGATGTAGCAGATAACTTCATTGGTCACCCTACCTGTTATCTTTGAGAGCGGTCATTTTCTCTAGTCTTGAATGTGATGGTTAACTTCATTAGCCACCTCACATGTTACCTTTGCGAACGATTATTTTCTTTAGTCTTGAATGTAGTGGTTAACTTTGTTGGTTGCCTCTCCAAGTTAATTTTCGATGCAATGATCCAATCTACGTGGTAGCTAACTTTGGATGCATCCATTTAATCCATGTGGTAGTTAACTTTGTTGGTTACTTCTCCAAGTTAACTTTGGATGCAATCCAATCTATGTGGTAGCTAACTTTGGATGCATCCATCTAATCCATGTGCTAGTTAACTTTGTTTATGGCTCCACCTTGTTAACTTTGTCAATGGATCCACCTTGTTAACTTTATTGATTACCCAAGGCTCACCTATATTAAAATTAGCGATTATTAGACATTTGTAAAATTTGTTACTTGTGAATCCAGTATAATCTTCAATGTAGTGGTCAATAACTAACTTTGTTGACGACGCAATTATGCGTTAAGGTTGATGTTTAAAAAGCATCTGCTAAAGTTTCTAATAATTGCTTAATTAACTCTAGATGTAATTATTTAATTTTGATTTTGAATGTGGTCATTAATTTTGTTAGCCATCTAACTAACTTTGATGTAGATTTGGTAACGAACTTTGTTGGCTCTTTACCTTTAGATGTTTTTATAACTATTCTAAAATGTTAAGTACCACTTATCAAAATAAAATCTTAGGGCCAATGATATGAAATTTCTTACTATTTATCATTGATTTTATACATGTTGGATATGATATGGGGTATTTATATCGCAGTAGTCTAAACGTCTCACCTTTTGGTTGTTTTTCGACAATTTTTTTCTGTTTGATTTTGCCCGAAATCTAATGATTAATGATTGGATCTGAAGATTTGAGTGACTAAGTTTGTATCATCCGAGTGCCGCAAAGATTTTTCAGCACGCTAAATCCATTTATGCATTCAGAAATGCAATTTAAACAACAAAAAATAGAGATTTGTCTAAATTTACATTGTCGGATTTCGGCCAAAAAACCCCAAAAAGTAGAACGTTTAGCCAACATCATTTATATCATTTATATTAAAGAAAAATTGTTGAAATTACAATTTACATTACTCAAATGATGATTTTAAATATCTAACTAAATTCAAAGCATGAAAATAACTTAGAATTATAATTTACATTATTGAAATTGTATATTTACATTTATAATTTATTTAAATTTTTCAATCCAATTTAAATTAAATTCTAAAACAAAATTTGTTAAAATAAAAAAAAAATAATATAATAATTATTCATTTATTCCAAACTGATTAGATATTCATATCTTTCTTTATATTTGAAATTTCTTAATAATATGAAACATCATATTCTCGATCATCAATCCCACACTTGTTTTATATATATATATAAAATTACTTAATAACATGAAACATCATATTTTCCATCATCATCAATTCTCTCCATCATCATCAATTCCATGCTTAACAACCATATCTGTTAATATTGTTATTATGACTTAAGAGATTTACATTGACCACTGACATCATTGAAATTTAATTTCATTACGGTACTGAATAATAATTTCCAAATCACCAACCCAACATAAAAACAACCCCACATAATAATTACCCACATAACCATAATAATAAGCTTGTCGCAAATATATTGGGACCCTATCACATTCCCATTTTCCAGTGGGTATGATGTTATTTTATTTTTAACTTTGACCATAAACACACTTTTGCAAAAGCATGCTTTGTGCACATCTTTTAATGACATATGTGATGATGTTTACATGCTTTATGTAATTATTAAAATAAATATTATAATGAGATGATGAGAAACATTTTCAACGAAATATATAATTGAATTTAAATACAATATTTTGTTAAATTTTAATTTTAAAGTAAGTTATTATTATTTATATATTTTATATTTACTTTTAAATTATTTTTTTAATATTAATATTAAAATAATTTTTATAATTAAATTCACAAATGTATGAATAATTAAAAAATATATATATATAAATTCAGTGGGACCAACTCCATGTCCCTTTCATCAATGATGAAAGCAAACAACGAAAGATTTGCTAAGGATCAATGATAAAAATTCATATCAAAAACAATCTAATAAAATCATGTTCCTTGTCCTATACTGTGTCCTTGTCACTTGATTTGAGATCAAAAGATTTGAGAACCTTTACATGGACCACTCTTATAATATATTGTTCTCTTTTTGGTTTAGTTTATTGGTTCTCTATTTGACTGTACTAAAGTTAAAGCAAGGGATGAAATGTACATACTGACTTAATATAGTAGAAAGTGTTAATTTCAATGGAAGCATGTAGTGGTTAGATTTTGTTGTCTATCATATGTTTTATAAAATCAAATTGTTTGGTCTGGTCGTTTGTATTTTACAATTACTTATATATAATTTATTCATCTATGATATATGATTAATTAATAATATAATTATTGTTTTTAATATAATTTTTTAAGATAAAATGATATATATATATATATATGTATAATGTTTTATTTAACCATAATTTTAAAATTAAATTATTATTATATTCTTATTTCAAGAAAGTGAGTGATAGAAGGTATTGTCCATTATAGTATTTTAATAAAGTTTTTGAAAATCCAAACCTTGTATGGATTTATATTCTAACAATTCATACAAATAAATATTATTACAACAACAAAAAAATATTCATAGAGAGTTTTAACCATGCCCAAAAATGTGATATGATTTAAAAGATATAAATGAGTTGAAGAGAAACTTATGTTTACACTATGATTTTGTATAAATATTTTATGAAAATTTGATTTGAATAATTCAAAATCTACAATGTAATGTTTATATAAGGTTGAATTATTACTTGTATGAAAATAACTATCTCCAAAGCATTATCATTTAATAAATTATTGAATAAAAATGGAATAATTGTTGAATCATGTAATATAGTGAATTTGCAATTTAATAATTGTATCAAAGTTGTTTGTGTTATATGGTCATATTGATTTGATGCTTGTTATGTCAAAGATTACATATCATTGTCAAAGTTTGGTGTTGTAATATTTTCAATGAAACTTGGAGGGAAATTGACCAAATTTAGAAGCATTTTATAATAAAAAAAAACTCAAAATTAAGTGTAATACATCTTATCTTTCCTCCTTTTAGAAGTTAACTTCCACCCATTCAGAGTGAAGCTATGATCAAGTATTTCATGAACAAGCACAAGCTAATTAACATGAATAAAGAGAGCCTCAAACGGGTTGATATGGAGGAGCGACATCACCACAGTCAATACAACGAGTAAGAGTTATCATCTAGCAATCCTCCAAAGTGGGCACATTTGACACTCATGCAAGAACATAAAGGATACAAAAGAGGAGATTAGATAACATGAGTTAGGGTTTGCCTCTAGATGAAGTTGTGCTAGTGAATGATGAAGAGGGTATGGTATTGAAGAGAGAAAGGGTTTTGGAATATCATGTCTCTTCGCCATTGAGCCAGATTCTTTCTCATGGTCACCCACATGGTGAATCAAATGGATTATGTTGACCTTTTGATTGAGCTTCATCTTCGTAATAAGCACTCGAGGAACAAGGAAAATATGAAGAGTATTGTGGACACTAAAGTTGAAGGAGTTAAGGGCTCTAGGGAAAACATGGATTATAAAGTACCTATCTTAATCTATGAAGCCGATAATTTGCAAAAATAAAGAGAATAAACAATAAGGTCAGACCTACCTAGACATAGAGGCAGAGGGGTGCCTCTCAAGCATAGGGTTCATGGGGACAATACCCCCAAAAGGACTCACTGTAAGGATTGTAACTTGTAATCCTTTTGCATAGCCTAGGAATCACTAATGGGAAAAAGGCTACAACACTCTAAAATCTAGAAAGATTGGAGGATAAAGTTTGGGATATAAGGGCTACCACCAACATCAAGCAAATTGACTCAAGGAATTGAAGCCCACTATCTCATACACAAGGTGGTCAAGGAAAAAAAAATAGCAAATACTCACTCATTCTCGACCTATACTATCACACAAAGGAGATGATAGCTTGCCATATGAACTTGGTCTTAGAGAAAATCATGTTGGAAATCTTGTTGTCATTGATGTCAAAGGTAGACATGAGTGTGACAATCATGGATGCCATTGATGTCATAGGAAGGGGGAGACTGATTGTTGTCAATGATAGGGGGAGACTATGAATGTCTCTGCAAATTGATGAGCTTTTGTATATTTAGTTGTCTTTGAAGTTAAAGAAGCAGGTCAAGGAAGTTGAACCGGATAGAGGAAGTAGAGAATGCCCATGTGTGATGATGGGCCTATGTGTACGAAGATAAATGTAGAATGGAAGATAGAAGAGATGAACATGCAAATAGAGGAATGAGATCAAGGAGGTGAAGAGCTCTCTAGTAGAGTGATCATTGTTTGAAGAACGAGACAACCTGTGGAAGAATTGT
>ML793591.1:526227-564338 GCA_009831015.1 Picea engelmannii
CAACCAGTTGATCAGGTGGGACAATTATCCATTCAATCACAACTGTCAGCAACTGGAACTAATTATCAAACTGTTGTAGTCTCTCCTCAAACCTTCGAGGTGAATTTGGTGTAGTCCACACAACCAAAGAATCCTCAACAACTTGAAGGCAAGAAAAAGAGGAACAAAAAGAAAATTTCCACTGATGAGAAAGGGATTTCCACTACCCAAAATTCCAAGGAGGGAGGCACTAAGGAGAAGAGGGAAGCTCGGTTCTCCTGCAACATTTGTGGGGAGGACCATCCAACTTACTAGTGCCCTTGGAAAGATGAGATCCATCGGTATTTGGCACAACAATGACCCCCACAACAACCTATTGTATTAACTCATCCCTTCCCTCCCCAACCTTGAAACATGGTTGCCTCAAATCCCGCCCCTCTGCCAGGGGGAAACCCAGGTACTCCTCACCATAAGGGGTCCACATCGAATGCTTCCATTTACATGTGTGACCACATGGTCAGCTTGCAGATTCAGAACAAGAACTATGAAATTTCAGAGCCTTCCAATGCTTCCCCAGAAACAACAACTTCTTCCTAACCTAGTGGCCCTCTTCAGATAGATAATCCATTCCTTGATGCACTGCTTCGCCCCCCATAGGGAATTCTTCATTGTATGACACATCATCCCAATGCACGAGCTTCCCACAACTGCAATTTTATGGAAGACTTAACCTAGCCACCTTGTGCCATGTCGACCCTCAAATTTCTCCAAAGCTGCCCCAGGAAGCATACATCATTGTTATCGTTCATAGGTGGGGTTGATCCCTCAGAGTCAAGCTTGATTAACTTTGACACTACCCAAGTTAGTCATAGGATCTCCCATCAAGTATCATTCCATTTTAAAGTGCAAATAATGGGGAAAAACATCTTCCAAACAATCATTGATGAAGGAGCCTCAACTTGAATCATGTCGATTTCTTGTTGGAAATCCCTTGAGTCTCCCAAGCTTGATATGTTTGCTACACTTTTAAAATCCTTCAATGTACATATGTTCCAACCTTATGGAATTATCACCGCCTTACCCATTGAGTTAGGTGGAAACACTGTCTCCGTTGTCATAGAGGTCGTCGATGCACCACTTGAGTACAATCTGTTACTCATGCACACTTGGTTCTATGAGATGACTGCAATCGTCTCCTCGATATTTAGGGCCTTACGCTTCCCTCACCAAGGGAAAATCGTTATGATCGATCAACTTGTGTTTTGAACCCCAGACCTTGGATCCAATGTACCCTTCGTCGGTGATACTGTCCAATTTTCCATGAACGTTGGTGTGGGGATGTTAAAAGATCCTTCACTTATGGGTATATTCCCCCTTCTCCTACCATCTCCTACTGCAACCATCACCCCCATCAACATGATTTCCTCATATACCAGTGGATCCCTCGGGTCTTTTGATCCTTAGGTGGTACCTCATCTTGAGGATGTTGATTGATACAGAGCATCCATACCTCTCACTGCGGTCAATATTGTCAATCTGGAAATCCCATCAACATTTGTTGATACTGGTCATGAACTCCATCCTCATATTGAGTGTGATCAACCTACTCTGCCCGTACAAGTTGTTGACTCTCCAAGTTCACATGACTCCCTTGATTTTGATTTGCCTTTAGAAAATACCATCTTGGAAGTCATGGCTTCCACATATAAGGCCAGGGAAGATGAGAACCATCAAGAATCCATCCTCCCTAGTTTAGAACCCACAAGAGTTAGCATGATGAGCTTCAATTTGGGACTGGGGGAATTTATTGAGACATCAAGTGAAACCCCTAGTATTGACCCTTTTCCACCTCAGATTTCTTTTTCTGAACTTGCCACCAAATTCTCTGCTACCCCTTCCATTGAAGATTCATGTTTTGTACTTCCTTATGTCTTGATGGATCCCATCAAGGAGATTCCCTAGCTTGTGATACTACTCACAATGAGTATCTTCGTATGCTTAAATTTGTTCTCGTGTGGCATGGCCCTTGCATGGTAAGCTATATGATGCCAACCTTGGCTCATGAGTTCATTCTTATGAAAAGGATCCTCGACCTGAGCCTAGAAATAGGCTCTACTTTGCATAAAGTGTCAAGATGTGTAGTGCCTTGTACATATGTGTGTGGTGTGAGTGTGTTTTTGTTTTGCATATGTGTAAAATCATGAAGATGGGTAACACTTTCGTGACAATCGAGTCTAAAAAATTCCTAGCGGCAATTTTTCGGCCGAAAAAATGTTGCTAGGAATTTTTTCGACCAAAAAATTGCACATCAAATTGAATGGCGCCCTCGAAATTCGTGTACAATGTTTTTCGGATGAATTATTTTCCTGTGGTAAGCGTATTTCGACCGAAAGAATATTTGGCCTAAACGTTTATTTTTAACGGATTCCGTTAAAAACTAGGTTTCGACCGAAAGAATATTTCAGTCGAAAACCTAAAAATGGGACTGTTTGCAGGAAACTACAAATTCTCTCCATATTACTTGATCTTTGGAGGTAGCGGACTCCTACAAATACTCAGAATTTAGTTTCAGAATTGATACCAACATTTTTAAAATTGAATCTACTTTCATTGGATATAATTTGTTTTCATTTTCATTGTTTTTATCTAATTTTATAAAAAAATCACTACATAATATTTTTAGGCGAGATTATGATTTGGTGAAATGAAAAATCCATATCTCTAAAAATACATAGTGGAAAATTATGGAAAATTTATATTCATAATCCTTAAANTGTTCTCTTCAAAAGGGTATTTTTAGATTTTACTTTTAAGTAAAAATTAAGATAGATACATGGTGGAGGAAAACATGTGTTTAAAATATGTAACATTTTCAGATTGGTCAACTTCAAAAAATTCTGGAAATTATAATATTCATCCGTTAGATTCAAAACTAAAGTCATCACAAAATAGAGTCTCTATAGATTGTTGCAGTGTATTTCATTTGTCAAAAACAAAAGTTTAATAATGGATACATTGTTGGGGGAAAAAATAACTCATTATCTTTCCCTTTATTTTTAAGGAACATAGTTTCAAACAATTGCCAAATTGACATATCAAATCTCAATAAAAAGAAATTGAAAAATAGTCAGTAGAAAGCTAACAAAATTCTTCACAAGTTTTGTTTTTACAATAAAGTAAAATTCTAAAAAAAAAATACTTTTGTTTACCAGAAGTTGAAGAAACTGTTAAAAAAAATAAAAAAATTCTCATAAAACAAGCAAAAGTGTTACCCATCTTCATGATTTTACCCATATATCTTATCCAAAAACCCCAAAAATATTTTCTTTTTTGAGATTTCACTGTGAATTTTGACCTTGGAATCCAATTTACATGTGTTTACATGATTCTATGGAATTTTTTTACGAATATGGTGACATCCACTGGACTTGAGGTATGTGTTTCTCACCTGACATATAGGGATAGGTTTTTCCCTGCATTTTCTACTTTGCATTATTAATTGTCCATATTGCCAACAATATGCCTTAGGTTCGAATTTGGCTAGTTCCGAACTTAGCCACTCCTTTTGCATGTTGTAACTAGTTCGGTATTTCCTACCTATCATGGGTGCCCTAGTTAACACCTCAATTTCCATTTGGTGCCCATGCTGCATTTTCCCATAGGCTCGGGAGCCCTCCTTTATCCCCGCCATGACTTGAAGATTAAGCCTCATTCTGCTCTCTTCGTCTATATTATGACCACATCCCGTTGGGGGTTCCCAATTTTTTTTATGTTTCTTAATAGTCACGTATGCATTTGTTTCTCATGGCATGCCTCCTGCCACTGCACTTTTGTTTTCCCATATTCTGCTTACCGCTATGCAATAGCTTTGACCATCCACCTCTTGCATTATTTGGCCTATGTTTTGCATCCATCTACCTTGGGAGAGAACAACTACTAAGAGTGGACCTCACTTTCCAGTACCATTTGCAACCCTCATTGCATCGGTTCCATGCACATGGAACATAGGATCACGTTGTTAAGCCACTCATTCTCTCCCGTTGAGTCTCCTTTAAGCTCTTTTTAGACTCTCTAAACATGAAAAGATTGATGAGTGAGCTTGTCTTCTTTCACACTCGTTAAATGGTTTGAAAGGACGTCTATTCGGTATAAGTTTAACCCTTTTTCGGACCGGATGGACTTATTACAAAAAATGAATACTCTAGTCCACCTGGGCTAGAAGAGTACTCCCTTTTATTGATCATTTTTCAGGCTTAGGGGACTAAATTTACAAAAAATAACATAGAGATTACTTGGATAAATCTGTATTTCTCGTAAAAGAGACTGAGCATACTTGTTTCATTCTTTCGTGCTCGTTAAACCATGAAGGAGATGAAAAATACAAAAAATAAAATAAAATAAAAGTGGGGGTTTTTCACCATTGGTCTATTCTCAAAATGGTAGCGTTAGTCGAGTTGTCCTTGAACATGGCACCTGCTTTAGTCCTCATCAGAGAGTTGGGTTTTAGTTTTCCTAGGAGGCATCCTAGTAATATGAGTCAAAGATACTCCTCTAGCTGGTTACTCTTTCAGTCATCATGGAGAGTGCTTCAATTCCTCCTGTGTTGTTGCACAATATTCGTCCAAATCTTTTGTCTTGCTGCCAATTCACCATTGTGTCGTGCTATATGTTCAAGGCAAGTTTAATCATGAGTCAACCGTCTGCTGTTTTGTTGACTTTTAGAGTATGCCATCCCTATGTCAGTTGTACTTTGTGATACTCGCTCTTCACATAATCTCTCGATGTATGTTTCATGTCGATTGATGGGGGATACATCAAGGCCCTCCTTCGACGGATCTCTTCCTATCGACTTCAACACATTATCTAAGAGAGGGATCTAGAAATTATCTAGTACCTTGGAGCTTGCAGTCCTTAGTGGCAAGCCTCCTCATAATCGACAGTGGGTTTTCATCATTGACTCATGATCCATTGATTCTACGAGTGTTCAAAATCAGATCCTCTATTCACACTCACTATATTGTACTAGGTACCTTGGGGTCCATCTTCTTCATCGGTGGGTCCCCTCACATATCTTAACGATAAACATCAATGACTGGTAATCAAATGGTTTCTACCATTATTGACATCAACTCATCTATTTACATGATTTAGATTCATATAATTAGGGTTTGGGATGAAGACCTTGGGTTGGGGCCATATCCTTCTTTTACAACAACCCCTCCCAAGTCATGTTGGAGTATGTCACTTGTATATGAAGACTTCAGGGGCACTCTCCTCAGTGCTCGTTGTCTTCCTGACATCTATATATTGTGTCATAGATCCACATTGTATCTTTTGGTGGCTATGATTATGTTCCTGACATAGATCCACATTGTATCTGTTGGTGGCTATGATTGAGTCATGACGTAGATCCACATTGTATTGTCTCGTGGCTACGGTCTTATTGATGACATGGATCCACTGTGTATTCTTTCGTGGCCATGGTATAGCATTTCATATCATGGATACACAATGTATTGTTTGGAAGCCATGCTCATTCAGAGTCTGAGTATGTCTCCCTAGGGGATTGGCTTGTATCTATGCTCATCCTTGGTGTTTGATTGCAAGAATTCTTTGGTTTTTGAAATTCATTTGATCTCTCCTTACATTGCCTCATATGCACATTATTGTAATGTATTTCGGCCATCCTCCCTTTTCTTGACCTCACACATTCGGGGGCATCTATTACAGCCTTGATTCCCACCCTACATGCCAAAGAGGATGTCATCAAAGGATTAAGGCCCTAATGCATCTTTTGTCTAGGGTTTCACACCTTTTAGAGCCTTTTTTACCCAGTTTTAGGCATCCTTATGGGACACTTAGTAGACAACAAGTGAGGCCCTCACTTGACACTATTTGTGCAACTTGCGAGGCATTGTCAAGCTTCTAGAATTGGCGAGTTACAATCGAGAGGTGAGATATGATTTGGATATTAGTGGCTAGGACCTAGGAACTCACATCATTCGAGCTTCTAGTAGTATTTAGAAGATCTAGAAGCCTCTCTCAAGCCTCCTCCAAGAGCCATATAAAAAAGGAAATCCTTGGGAAAGAGGAAGAAGAATTCAATAGCAAGGTTATGCTTCCAAACTGCAAAGGTATTCATCCAGAATTCATTGGAGCCTAGGATGACTAAGGACCTATAAGGAGAAGCAAGGAGAAAGGATATTGAAGGAGCCTACATCAACACTTAAGGTATGCAATTTTGATGTAAGTTTCTATTTGCAACCAATAGATCATTTGGTTTTCCCCTGAATATTTGTCATTGATATTTAAATGTTCATATATGATTTAATGGATTATAGATCATATTATATTCAAGTTAGATATAAGAATCTACTACTAGGGAGACAAGTGGAATGGTATTGTTTTGTCTTTGGTGTGCATGGAGCAGGTTTTAGAAGTTGGAGCTGGAACTTCAGGATTGCAACAACTAGGAATATACTAAGGACAACCTTCAGGAAAATGTATTCCATTCTTCCATATTATTGTGTAATGATTGCTTGTTTCTAGGAGAACCATAAGAAATCTACCCCTCTTGTCTAGGATATCTAGGCTTATCCTAGGGATATCTGACTCATCCACTAAGTGAGATGCCTATGAGCATTTTTCCCATAACACATATAACTATTATTACATGACATTTGCCTTATGAATATTTTGACATGATATTTATTACATTATGATAATAAATGTAATATACTTTAGGTATATTACAAGTCTTCCCCGCTTAAAAATGCGGTGTCCTCATAGTATAGACAATCATAAATTTCTCCCCATATAATGAACAATATTTTGTAGTTGTCTTCGATTAGATAAGGTTGAGGACATGATGCAATATGACATTCAAATCCTTGAACAATATTGTTGCATCGAAAAAGGATCAATCTATCCAAACTCAATTATTTTCGCTCTTAATCCTTGATGGTTGATTATTGCATAATTTTATTTCCTTCGATTCCATGTATTGTCATTGTAACTTCTTCAAATTGTAGTAATTGTTGGACTCAGATAATGTCCTATTGAATAATGGTTTTGAGATTCCCTATTACATGAATATTGATGAGTATTCCATCTTCATCCTTGATAATGTTGATATCAATCTTCTTGTCTTCCTTGTAAATGAGGGTATCGATATGGTTTCACATGTGATGGTTTTCCTTCATTCTACACACCCATTACATATGTCTTCTTTCGAGATACAATGACATCCTCTATCCTCTTTTCTTTGGTCTTTGATTACTCTATCCTTGGAGACAATACCGTTATATATGACATGCACATTCTTTAAATGGAGTTCAGCTTCTTGAAATATCTTTTGGTGACCGAACTGAACCTTGCCTTCTTTCTCCATTTGAAGTTACAATGTGATCCCATCTATCAAATTCTTACATCCCTCCTCAATTCTATATTTCATTTACGATTTTACCTCATTAACATTTAAATATTCTTCAATCTTCTTGCAAATTTCCCCTTCAATTTTTGTAGCAATATCTTCATCCTTAATCTTTGATTCATACTCCTATAATTGCCTTTTCTTAACATCATTAGGAAGTTCTTGATTATGTTTACATAACCTTTTGATTTATTCATATTTCTTTTCCAATTATTCCTTTAACTCATAATTTCCCAACTTCTCTTTGTTAGTTTTTTTTTATCTCTTTAAGTCCTTAACCATTATTAATGAGTGTTGATTCATTAATGGATTGCATCTTACATGATTGGTCACCCTTATTCTTAAGCTCTTCTTTTAATTCATCATTATATTTCTCTAACTTGGAAACTTTTTCTTTTACTTCATTGAATTCATCTTCAATTTTATGCATAGCTTCTATAACATACCCATCCTCCAAGTTGGGTCACGCTAGTGCTAAAAACGACCAAATAAAAACTTTGATACTAAGTTTAAATACAAAAAGAAATGCTCAACGTGACATACAAGCTCATGCAACTGTCCATAACAATTAAGAACATGAATGTATTAATTGAAAACGTGCACAACAACAATTAAACATATACAACATTATTACATCACATGAAACGAAAATTCAAATGAGTCATTTATCCACAACAAGCAATGGTAAATAAGCTAAGCCTCAAAGTGAAATGTACAACAATTTATCTTAGAATTTAACATAAATAAACATAGCATATAAGAACACTTATGTTAGAAAATATGCAACCTACTGTAGAGGATGAACATTCCACCCAATCGTAGACTTGTTGTTCCAGTTCTCAACATCAAGTCACCCCTGAGCCGAGGCTTTGAATCCACAAGAGACGGTGGTTCCTAAGGCTGGCTATTATCCCCCTTTCAACAATTAATTTCCACAACCATTTCCAATCCACCGACTCTCTTTCCCTTCAACCCACAAAACCCAAGGAAGGGATTCCCTCTCTACCACATAGTCCCTAAGGCTATCCCACTTCTCTCTGGGGCTCCTGCACAGGTTGGATAAAAAATATCTTTATCGGGCACAACAGGAACCTACAGTTGCACATGAATTCCCACAATAGAAACTTACTTTCTCACTTTGAAACTTTATTGCACATAATATTACTCATATCCCTACAACCTATTTCTCCATGAATTTACAACTCCAACCAGCTATTACACATGCCCACTATGGTTGCCTTCAAGATTCAACACTCATAACTCTCTTGTTGTCCAAAAATTTGCATACAAAAACTACTCCCTTTTTCCCATACAATTTTCCTTATTTTTCCCTGCTTGCTTGACTCTTACTCTTCCCTAAAAGGTTTTGCTTGACCCTCACACTTCTCCATGCTTGCTTTTACTCATCCCATTCTCTCAATAACTCTATGAGGTGATCTCACTCACCAAACCTCTTACACGTATTCAATGATGGGGGTTTTGGAACACTCGAAGAAAAATGAAGGTTTATAGTAAATACAATTTAGAAATATGGTTTGGGTTTAATAAGAATGGGTATTGCCCCCTCAGACCTTCTCCTCAAACCCTCCCTCTTGTGGAAACTTATCCTCGTGTATCTATTTGTGTCTGTCTGCAACTGATGATACATTTTATTTCTTCTATACCAAGTTTACATATTACATCACTTGGCCCACAACAATACATCATATTTACATTATACATCACTAAATTGGGGAAAGTCCTTGATCACTTATGTTGAGGTCGCTTTATCTGCAATTTCAACTTCTCGAAGCTCTTCCACTAATACAACTTCATTCATAACATCATTAGATTTTTCCATCTTGATTAATTTGGTGTTAGTACCCTTATCTGTGGTTTGGGATTTTTGTTGTGCCTTCTTCTTCTCATTCTTCATTAATATAAGTAGAGTTTATTATTATTTCTCAAATGATAAATCTCATTGTCTTTGGATGATAGTTTTTGGCCCTCGACCAAGTTTTGCGGAAACATTGGTCGGGTTTGACCACTTTTGTACTTCGACAGGCTGGTCGAAGATGGAGCGCCCAGGCGGAGCTAAGATCGCGAGATATCACTTGTTTTGTGGACCCAACAAGGGGTTCATTAGGGTTTTTGTATTAGGGATTATGAGATGTCGACCCATGGGTTTACCCATGATTAGGCCTTTTTGTAAGCAAATGTAAAAGTATAAATAAGAAGAGATTGTAAGGTAGAAGTAGTTGTAGCTTAGTGGAAGCAATGTAAGTAGCTAAGTGCAAGAGGCAAATAGTTCTGAGTTGCTTTGTGCAACAAACTGTGTATGTAAGGCTCTGTGCTTGTTAGAAGAGTTGTCTCTGTGCTTTGACCTGATTTTGGGAAGGTGGATCTGGTGCTTAGTGCGCAGATCACCTGTCCAGCGTGAAGGTTGGCTCTGTGGCTTAGTGCATAGGAGCGGATGGATGTAAGAGATTGAAGACTAATAAAGAAGAAGAAGTCGTTGGTGGATGTAGCCCCACACTTGGGTGAACCATGTAAATATTGTGTTGATGGTTTGCTTTGTGCCGTAATGTTTATGCTATGAATCTACTTGGTGCATTGAATGTTATGAATGATAGATAGATCTATGAATGTTTAATGCTTTGTATATGTTGAATGTGTTAGATCTGACTTATGATGCTAAGTGCGATGTGTATTTTTTCATTGTTACTATGTCGATATGTACTTAGGGTTTGATCTGCGATGTGAATAAAGCTAATGAATTAATAGACGTTGTTCCTAAGTACCCCGCGGAGTGTTGTAATCACAGATCTGTGTCCCAGCTTGGTTACAAACACCTGAGTCCTGTAACCCCCCCCTGCCTCTACCTTGGGTGAGACTTTGCTTGCTTCACAGGTGTTTCCGAAAGGGCCGATAGTTAGGGTTTTTTTGGTGCGTTGTTGAAGCGTTGAACCCTGGGTTTTCCCTTGTGCCAAGAAATGGTTCTGTTGCCGAGACCTGAAATTGTGATTGCTGGGAACTGAAGTAAAGAAAAGAGAAGCGCTGTGCATAGATCTGCTAGTGTAGTGCACAACATTCTACTTGACTTGCAAAGCTCTGTGCTAAGAAAGAAACTCGATTTGAAGAAAAGAGGTAAGATCTTGAAAGAGGTAAAGCTTTGTGCTTGGATAGAGTAAGATAAGTGGAAATTTTTGTTTCAAAAGCATGAATCTAGGTATGTTTGATAGATTTTGTCCTAGTCTGAAAGCTAGGGTACAGTTAGAAGAACGAGTTGATATGAATAAATTTTATAGAAATAGAGAAATATATTTTATTCCCATGCATAGAAATAATTTTTGGACTAATGAATGGATGCAGGAACCCAGAAAGAATTTTTGCAGATTGCACGTCCAACACTGTGATCCTAGTGCACAGTATAGGATAAGTTGGTGAACTTACAAGAGAAAGAGAGGATTGAAATTATGTTATAACTGCAGAAGACTGGGACATCTTTCTATGCAATGCCCTGGTATAGGTCCTATTTGTATTTGTTGTAAAATTGTTGGTCATGAAGTTGAGGATTGTCCAAGAATGATTGCTAAAGTTGAAAGAATGAACATGAGTCAAGAGAATAAGAGCATGTTAAAGAATCATCAAGAGAATGAATTAGAGAAATTTTAGAGTGCATTAGTATAGTTAAAATAAGCAATGGATGATCACAAAGATGCCATTTTATCCGAGATCATGAAAGAAAAACAACACATAGATACAAGAATAAGAGACTTTGACATAGACTGTGTCTTGGATGAGGAGACACAAGTGAATATTATGACAGAAAACACTGGGAAAATTTTGGGAAAGCCCACTATGGTACCTTCATTGGGAAGGATAGGCTTGTTCAAAGGATATATGATAACCCTATGTGGAAGAGGGACTAATGTACCTGCTATCATTCATGGAACATTGACAGAAGAAGAATTTGAAGTTATTAGGTTTGTTGAGAACATCACCCCTTTTCCACTTTTTTTAGGTAAGACTTGGATTGAGAAAGATCAGATAAGAAGGAAATCAGAGGAAGAAGCTACATAAAAGAAAAAGCAAGAACTAATGGATTTCATAACTAGAAAAATAGATCGACTGATAGAAGAATGAGAAGTTGAGTTGAAGAAACAAAAGACCAGAGAATTAGCTATCGAGGTTGAAAGAATGAAAGAAGGTTTGAAGGACCTATCCATACAAGAAAGAAGTATATCCACCCAGGAAATAGTAAGAGAAGGGATATTAACTTCAAACCCTTTGAGAGAACATCAACAGTGCAAAGTCACTTCGCTAGGAGAAGATAAGAATAAGAATGGAAAGAGAAATCCAGAAACAGTTAGAGAGACTCAAATCACATGAAAGAAGGCAAGGAAGCTTAATAATAAGAATGCTAAGTTGGAAAAGCTACAAGAAGTTACATAGAACAGATGGAAGATTTCACTGATTGGAACTTCATAGGAGGCAGGTTTGCAGGATTTGAACCTCACCGGAATAGCCGAACCGCGCAAAATGGGACTTCGCCCCAGCGAAGCTATATGACCGTTGGAGGTGCCTCGATCGTTAGAAAGGCGCTCCAGAACGTCTAGGAAATGCATTTATGGGCGGATTGATCACTGTTAGACGTTGAGATTGTGCCATAACGGATGGATTCAAATTTATTGAAGCATCGTTGTCCGTTGGAGGAATCCGTTACGACACTCGCTTACTTAACCCGTCGGACGCTGCGCCGGGACCACTTTTTGCTACCCGTGATTATCTGAGACAAGAAATGAAGTGATTGTGTCTATCGAGCTGTGCTATCGGACCTCGCCATCTCTTGTTTACCCCGCTATTCGTTCACCTACCCTGACTTATTTGTTAACAATAAGAATGTCGGTCGAGCGCACAGAGATAGAGAAATTTGTCGAAGAAGTTCTGAAGAAGTTTATGGCTGATAAAGCTATGTCTGAGGGAGTACAAACATCATCGACCAGGGGACTGCAGGTTTCCCCTTCAACTGGACGTCGCTCGAAACGTTTCAACCATGCGTCTGAGAAGCGAAGTAAGCACCATAATGATCTAGCTAATGCGAAGCAGATCCCATTGGTCTTACCGAACTATATATTGCCTTTGGCTGGCGTGGTTAACCGCAAAACATTCCATGGGACTTCAAGTATACATTGATCACCGCATACATCCTGAAGGAAATACGTCTAGTTGGAACCCAGTTAGGACCGATCCCCACATTGAAGAACAATGACTTTAACCTTAGATACAGAAAGAACTACGTGATGCTTGCACCCCATAGATATTTGATGAAGATGACTGGGAAGAAGCCTCGCATAGTCTCCCTGCCTTGGATAAAGGATCTCGCGTTGTCCATGATATTGAACGTAATGAAGATCCCTAATTTTAGCCTACATCAGGAGGTTAATTCTTGCATTAAACTCCTCTTGTCATGCTATCATGGAGGATATATGTGGCTCGACATGTGCATTACTATGGATCTGGAACTGATCCACCTGATCATAGGACTGAGCATGCAGGGACTCGACCCTCAACAGTTCTACACAGGGAAGACCTCAGATCGCTCTCTGGCATAGCGCATTAAGGAGGCATACAATGAAGTTGAGAAGGGAAAGTGAGGCTACAAGGTAGCCTCCATCCAGGATGGCGCAATGTGCCTAGATTTCCAACTCATAGCTGACATAATGATCAGAAAGAACCACTCCACGCTGGTCACCAGATTCGTGGTGGACCTCACAGGAAAATGTGTGGAGGGGATGCAAATGAATTGGGCGAGCTACCTCATCAACGAGCTCAAGAAATACTGTCGCGAAGCATAGGATTAGGGATACGAGTTCCATTTTAGTTGGTGTCTTGTGTTGATCACATTTGTTGCTTGGAAAATGCTGGAGGGAGTAGCTTTTCTGGAAATTGAACCATCAGAGCCACTGGCAGCTAGATTCTCCACCTGATGGTATACAAATGATATGTCAAATCAATGGCATTCGAACACAGTATTCCATGCCTACTATCAACAGCTGAAGGTTTCTATTGAGTCTTTCCCACGCATGACACTGCACACTCTGCACCAGTATAGACCGCTAACTAAGTTCTGCGCAAACCCACACTTTATTTATATCACTACGTGCAGGGATGAGAGCAAGGAAGAATTACAGTCCTATTATAAGTTGACCGACGATGATATGGAATAGATCACGAAGGAGTGGCCAATAGAGTTCTTGGTACTGGTTGATGATGTAGAACCCTCCGACCTTGACATCATCGGAAGCCCCTTGGTCACTTGGTTCGAGCATGCAGGATAGACAATTGCAAAGAAGAAGAAGAAAAAGGAGGAAGTTTAGAACATAAAGAATGATGAAGAGAACAACGCCTCAAAAGAAAGTACACTTGGCTCGCCCACAGGAGGAGGAGGAGACGAAGTAAATCAAGAAGGAAGAGGGGAAGAAGGAGAAAAACAAGGAGAAGGCGAATCTACATCGCCAAAGGATCCCCCTACCGAGGCAGAAACATCGAAGAAGAGGAAGCTTTCTCCATATAAACCTTCAGTAAGAAAGAAGACCCACGCCAGTAAGCCCTAGCTAGAGGCTACGTTCACAGAGGATGACATCGGTCTAGTTCGCGGAGCAATGGAGGATGTGTCCGAGGACCTCTTACAAAGATATGGCACGAAGTAAGAAGAGTTGTACGTAAGAGTTGAGAAGGAACTGAAGGAAATTCAGCAAGCCATTCAATTGAGCTGCACCGTACCATACCTACTGCGCCTTCCTCGTCAGAGATTGCAGAGTTGGGGGATGAGCCATCCCAACTTTGAAGACTTGTAGATGAAATAGAGGCTCGGATTCAGCGAGTCCAAGAAGAAAAGGAATAGGCCACAAAATCCCTGAAGAAAGAGAAAGAGGAAATCTTGGAGCAACTACGAGTTGCGCGATATTGTGTAACCGCATAGGAGGACAAAGTGAAGATACAGAGGGAAAAGGACCAACTTCTCGCAAAGTATACTATAGTCAAAGAAGTGGTGAGAAAATCACTTCGCTCTATGCCAGGCTTGGCAAAGGAGGAAAATGAGACAGTCGAAGTTCAAGAAACGAAGCTCATTGAGGCCATCTAGCAGCTTCAAGCAAGAGTAACAGAGTTGGAAATTAAAGTAGTACCAAGTACTCTGTAGGAAGTGCGCGACCAGAGGGAGGAAGCCGCTAAGAGCGTAGTGGAAAGAATCAGACTCATTTCCTTAGAATGCAATCAACTAAGCAACATAAGTGAGCAGACCTACGAATGCCTCACGAAAGACCCAAAACTTAGGAAATTGGAAGTGCAGCTACAGGAGGCACAACAACAGTCACTGACAGTTCAAACGCAGATGAAGTCACTCACTGCAGTCGAGAGAATGAAGAGATCACAAGAACAACGTGCGGTCCAACATCAGATTACTTCCATCCAAGGTAGAGTAATGGAAGTCACACAGAGGTTACAACCGGTACAGGATGAAGCCTGTGCGGTGTTTGAAGAGATCGAGGGACAAGGTTCACAACTAGACCAAGTGGTTGCGACAGTGGAACAACGCCTGGAAGGGCTTGTTACAGAGCAACTGATCTAGGAGTTCGCTGAGTAGGAGGCTTAGGTGAATTAGAAGGTCAAGGCAATGCGAGCTAATATCGAGGCCTTCAAAGCAGCATTGCCCAGATATGAGTGACTCGGGACAAGTCACAGGTGAGTGTTGGGGGCCTGTTGGCCCTCGACCAAGTTTTGCGGAAACATTGGTCGGGTTTGAACACTTTTGTACTTTGACAGGTTGGTCGAAGATGGAGCACCTAGGCGGAGCTGAGATCACGAGATCTCACTTGTTTTGTTGACCCATGTTCATTAGGGTTTTTGTATTAGGGATTATGGGATGTTGGCCCATGGGTTTACCCATGATTAGGCCTTTTTGTAAGCAAATGTAAAAGTATAAATAAGAAGAGATTGTAAGGTAGAAGTAGTTGTAGCTTAGTGGAAGTGATGTAAGTAGCTAAGTGCAAGAGGCAAGTAGTTATGAGTTTCTTTGTGCAACAAACTGTGTATGTAAGGCTCTGTGCTTGTTAGAAGAGTTGGCTTTGTGCCTTGACCTGATTTTGGGAAGGTGGATCTGGTGCTTAGTGCACAGATCACCTGTCCTGCACGGAGCTTGGCTCCGTGGCTTAGTGCACAGAAGCGGATGGATGTAAGAGATTGAAGACTAATAAAGAAGAAGAAACCGTTGGTGGACGTAGCCCCACACTGGGGTGAACGACACAAATCTTGTCTTGATGGTTTTCTTTGTGCTGTAATGTTTATGCTGTGAATCTACTTGGTGCATTGAATGTTATGAATGATAGATAGATCCATGAATGTTTAATGCTTTATATATGTTGAATGTGTTAGAAATGACTTATGATGTTAAGTGCGATGTGTATTTTGTCATTATTACTGCATTGATCTGTACTTAGGGTTTGATCTGCAATGTGAATAAAGATAATGAATTAATAGACATTGTTCCTAAGTACCCCGTGGAGTGTTGTAATCATAGATATGTGTCCCATCTTGGTTACAGATACCTGAGTCCTGTAACCCCCCTTGCCTTTACCTCGGGTGAGACTTCATCTTCTTTGCAGGTGTTGCCAAAAGGGTCAGTAGTTAGGGTTTTGTTGGTGCGTTGTTGAATATTTGAACCCTGGGTCTACCCCTGTGCCAACAATGGTTTTTTACTAATATTTTTAGTATCTATTTTGTGAGTTCTTTTTATATTGTTATTTTGTTGTTGTAGCTCTTTTATTTGTTGTTGAAATTTGTTAATGTTTGTATCTTACTTCTCCTAAGATTCTTGGTCGCAATGAATTGAAACAATTTATCGAATCGATACTTGATTCTTTGCTTGTAGTTCATAATTTTCTTTCTCTAATGCTCATAGTTGTTTTTTGAGGTATTTTGTCTTTTTAAATTGCTCTTCTAATTTAGATTCCAAGATATGCACTTCATTTGCGAGAGATTGGCTTTGTTCGCATAAGTTATTTACTAGGGAATCTTGTTCGTTTCAAAATTCTTCTAATCCTTCATAAATTTGTTGTGGTGATCCCTTGCCACATTGAATTGTATCATTTTGTATATGGTTTATATCTTCTAATAATGGAACCTCTGTGCATGACTCCACCATGAAATCTTCTAATGTTATCTTCTTTTCCTCATAAGAGAATGTCAAGATTTGTTTTTTTTAATATTTAAAGTGAATGTCCCCAACGTTTTCATCCAGTTAGAACATAGAATTATGTCAAAAATATCAAAATCGATCAAATTTGCAACAATGAATTGGGATATCACTTTATAATCACATCGATAGTTGTATGTATTGAATTTCAAAGTTCTCATTGCCATAAATGTATTCCTTTAGTAATATACTTGAATATGGAATTAACAATTGATTCACCAAGTTGATATAAATATAATTTTCTTCTTTGTATGGGAAAATAACAATGATAATATCCTTTATTTGAACAATCGCTTTGAGTTTAAATAATCCAAGGGCCACAATTGAACTTCTTGTGTTAGAAAACCTACCTTCCTTCTGTTAGAAAAGCAGGATCGCGGAGCAATAAAATAAAAACAAATGCGTAAATAAAACACAGAAGATACACAATACAATAGAGACACATATATACGTGGTTCACCCAATGTGGGCTACGTCCACAAGAGAAATTGCCAAGTCCTTCCTTTTTATTATCCAACAAATGAAGGGATACAACCTACAATACACCCGTTGTAACTTCCTCTTCTTTCTCTCACAGTCTCCTCTCTGAGAATACAATATTTGTAATGGTGCATAGCCACAATACATTTCCCTCATAAAAGAGGGTTTCCTTCTAGGGAAAAAAACCCTAACATAACTTCTACCGCCAGATCTGCAACCTTATAATGAACAGTCCAGATTTACCATGAAATTACATTATACATTTACAAGGAATTTTTTCCTTCGAGGGCTTTTCCCTTGGACCCCCATCGGGGAACCCTATCCCTTGAACCCCCACTAGGGGCCCTCTTTCCCCCGGACCCCCCAGTCGAGGGGATGAGCCCCCTGGACCCTGCAGGGGGGGAAATCCCCCCTTGCAACCCCTTGCGTAGAGGGGTGTATAGTATTTCTGATCCAGGTGGATATCGGTGGCCACCCACCTTTTCCAAATGGCTCAAAACAGTTTTCTGACCATTTTGGCAATTTACTATTTTTAGCAGGTTTTAACTTCCGGGGCCATTTTGAGGGTCCAAATGACGGTTTTTCGAGATCGAGGCTCTCAATGATAGATGAAGGCATAATTGAGCCCCCAAAATGAATCTCCTCAACAATACCTTTCCAACGAGCTATCACACGCCTAAAACGGAGATCGTATTTTTACAGTCTCTGTACATTTCTCTGATTAATAGAAATCGTGTATTACTGTATATTTATGTTTATGGTTGCACTCTGTGCAACCATAAACATAAATATACAGTAATACATGATTTCTATTAATCATAGAAATGTACAGAGACTGTAAAAATACAGAGTGAAAGACTCGCTAGAATGGTGTCAGCTTATCTCTGAGAAGAGATGTGACGGCTACTCGCATTCGCAAGAAGATGATTATAATGAGGCTCTGAAGGCCCTTTTTACAATAAATGGGAATGCCAAAAGTCCTAGACATCCAAAAACCTAACCCTAGGAGATGAAGCGCCAAAAGTCATGTGGGCCCCGTTTGGGTAAGTGAGTACATCAACTTCCTGGGGTCGTAACTTTTGCATACAATCTCCGTTTTAGGCGTGTGATAGCTCGTTGGAAAGGTATTGTTGAGGAGATTCATTTTGGGGGCTCAATCATGCCTTTTACTATCATTGAGAGCCTCGATCTTGAAAAACCATCATTTGGACCCTCAAAATGGCCCCGGAAGTTAAAACCTGCTAAAAATAGTAAATTGCCAAAATGGCTAGAAAACTGTTTTGAGCCATTTGGAAAAGGTGGGTGGCCACCGATATCCACCTGGATCAATTTCAGGGTGTACAGTCTTCATGGGGCGTAAACACGGTTGAAAACAAAGACCTATGAAACATGAAGATAATCAGGCTCCACAAACAACACCTACTTCTTATTAAAATCCTTACAAAAATTATATTTTGCACATCTTCAAATTGATACCTCCCTACAGGTCTTAAATACTGTCTTCAATCTTGAAATATAAATTTAAATTGGCACACTTTATAATTTTTATATACTATTTTACACCAAAATTGACTTGGATTTAAAACAAGGTTGCGTGGCAGCGTAGTCCCTGTCAAGTTGAATTGGGATAGGAAAAAGTAACGGAGGTGGATGGAAACTGCAGCAGAGATGTGGCAAGCAACATGAAGCACAGGTGGTATCCATGCAGTAAATGACATGTGGCCTCTAGAGCCCCATCTATTTTTTGAAAGTATATAACAAAATACAATTTCTGCATAGTGGAAGATAAAAATTTATGACGACACAAATATTAAAAGAGATAAAAAAACAGTTTAATTAGAAATATATTAAAAAAGTTACATGTTCCTGGAAATTTAAATGCATTTTTGATATAGACTGGTGGAAGATAAAAATGTATGAGGACATAAATATAAAAGGAGATAAAAAACAATTTTATTTGAAATATATCAAAAAATAAAAGTCTGTTACATATCATTGGAAATTTCAATGCATTTGTCATATAGACTGGGATTGGGGCTCCCGCGAACCGTAAGCTTTGGCTAGACATTTCTATTTAAAAAAGTGGAATAACTGGGTTGATAAACAAAGCAAGATGTGATCAATAGACTTACAGTGATGGTACATATGACCCCTTTTGCTATTTGCTTGCTAATGCCTTTTCATTGATGTCGTCGACGACTGCTGGAATTGTGGCAACTGCCTATTGCCTTTCGTCAGCGGCCTGCTTCAATTACCTTTCGAGCCATTCTTCAATATAGCTTCCCATTGGGGCAACATTGATCTCATTCCATATTTTTATGTTGAAAAGTTCCCTTTCTAATTCCCCGAAGTCGATAGAAAGATTACACAGAGCCTGATCAATTTCCTCATTCTGTACTGAATAGTCGACTAGCCAGTCGTTGATGTCATCTTGACCATATTCAAGGATGCTGTAAAAATTTTCCAAAGACAACCCCTTAAAAATATCAACCTGTTTATCGAAGTCTTTCCTAGTTAAGGGAAAGGAGTTGACGATTAAGTTGGGGTCTTGGAAGTCGTTGGTCCTTTCGGCTAAGTTTATTCTAGACAACTTTGTGAATAATTTTTCTTTCTTTGATATGGCTTGTTCACATGACTGAACAATGAGATGCAGGTTCTTCACTTTTTCTTTCCAACATGCATTTAATTGACCGATTCGGTTTTTGGATGGGAGATCTTGTTGTCTTCTTCTTGTTTCTATCATGTTGTTGACAATGGTTCCAAAAGGAAGGACCGTGTTTAAATATAAATGTTCTTCATCTTTTAACTCCCCCTGCAAATGTTCAAGAAAATTATGTGCCCTCGTTCCAAGGGAAGTCATGGTCTGTGATGTTTCCCATGCCTCAGTAACTAGTTCCATTCTTTTCTTGATATTATTCTCCACATATCCTCTACAGGATGCGAGGAGGCTGGAGGATCCTTTTAACTTGGCTGCAGGGGTGGCAGGCATGGCTATTGCCAAAGGATTGCCAAGCAATGGCATAGGAATCAAAGCCTCTTCCAATTCCTTGACCCGATCCTTCAGTCTGGCATTCTCGACATCGATGCCTCCAATGGAATCATCAAGTGCATCTTCGGTTGGTATGTGAAGTTGACAGATTTGGGATGACCGCATGTTCGCAAGGTTAACCTATGAATGAGATTTTCCTTTCTTATTTTTTACATTTTTTTTTCAATAATCAATTTTTTGAACTGGCTGTCAAAAACAACGCTCTGGAACATGAAGGATTCATCTTCGTAAAAATTTTCAGTATCATATATTTCCATTGGACGAATATGTTGGATCACGTCTCCCGGCTGATCAAGGTAGCGGAGTATGCTATCCAGATTAGGATGAAGTTCCATATTCTCACTCTGAATTTCAGGCTCTTCCGCCTGTCCCACAATTTTTTTTCTCTTCTTGTCTACTGGAAGCTTGTGAGAACTATAAATTTTAGAGTGAGGAGGGCCATTATCTCCTCCTCCGTTTGAGGAACTCTGAATGGCTTTGTTGTTGTGGTGGGCCATTGGAGCGATGCTCCGGGATGTCGTACTTTTGGGAGTGTTATTCGCCGATTGAACACTCTTCTCACTGGGGCCTTTTCCCTGTTTCCTGTACAATCTAGTGCTTCTTTGCAGTGTGTCTAGGTTGCCGACATCAGAAGCAAGAGCGTTGCCGCTAGTGTCTCTATTTTCGGTCAGGTGATTTTTGAAAAAACAACTTCCAAGCCAAGTGTTTGTAAATGTTGTAGAAAAATTTAATTGGGGTCGAACCCTCTTAGGATTTCAACATATCTTAGGTTCAAGTTGCTAGAATGGGTTGCAAATTCATCAATTTTGTTGACGTTCCTCAACACGAAGTCCCCGACTTTCCAAGGAAGAGGAATGAACTATTTTTTTCTCTTCTCTTGGAATAGATGCAACCAATAGTTGTATTTCCTTGCTACTTCTGTAACAAATATTATGTCTGTAATGAGACATGGAAGGAGAGAAGGTTTTTCCCTGGAGCCAAAAATCCTTATCACAGTGTAATTATCCAAATGTTCAAGTGTCCCCTTCTTGTCCAAAAAACTGGTTGCCTGTTCAGATATGTGGGGAGAATCTTCTCCTAACAACAAAACTTTGAAAACAGATACGAAGCCATTAAAAACCTCATAAAAACAGTGGGAGGCCTTGTGCTTGCAAAAGGCCTGGTACCAAAACATTTCTGGGTCAAATTCCCAGTTGACCTTCTTGGAAAGAGACAGTTCTGGAAACTGGCAGCAATGTGTTATCTCAAAAACTAAGTAGGATGACATATAAAATTTCTTCTCCTTTTTGAAGCTTGACAATTGGGAACAAATTTCATGGGAAATTAGCTTGCCCCAATAAAAAATGGCTTGTTCCTTGACTGTGAAATACAAAATATAAAGCGCCATATGGGAAATAGTTGTTGTGGACTCCTGTCCCGTTATTCTTTTAAACAACCAGGCAATTTCGCAGAATGGATTTCTAAATGAACTAACCTGCAATATTGTGATATCTTTAGGAACTACCATCGGGTCTTCCAAGAAATCGGGCAAGAGGTCCAATCCGTTATTATGGTTTGCTAGGAACTGTTTGGAATATTCTCCTTTGAATGTTAATGTTAGCTCTGACAATCTTAACATCTGGCGGAAGACCCGAGGTGACAAAGAAACAGAAGAGCGGTCCCACAATGGAATAATTCTTTTGTCTGAAATAAATTTATTGACGCACCAAGAGACCAACTCCTTATAGTAAAAAACTTCCTTATAGTAAAAAACTTCAGGGACACAACCTACACGAGCAATCCCAGAGGTCCAAATTACTTCGTTTTGGGCGGCAGGGGTTGAGTAATAAGAATATGCCCTGGACTATTGGAAGTTCTGGTCCTCGGGCCCGAAGATGTTCACTGTATCTCCATAGAACTGCTGTCGAGCTGATGCCATAGGTTTATGAGAACATTGGTTTTCTCCAGACGATGGTTTAAATGAACAGTTGGAGCCGATAATATAACTCTCATCATAATCTTGGTTAAATGCTTATGAATGGGAAAGCTGCTTGAGCCTTTCATTGATTAATGACAATCTGTATGGGTGTTTCATGATGAACTATTAGCAGTAAAGATTACTTATTGCATATTTAGAAGTGCAAAGGTGTCGGGTACGATGAAGAGCAATTAAGGATTTGAGGTTTCGTGAACGTGCCAAGCCGACGACGTGTGAACGAAATTTCGTGATTTTGAAATCAACACTCAGAAGGGATAATATAACCCTCCACAAATCTTGGTTTAATGCATATTAATAGGATATCTCCTCGAGCCTTTCGCCCATCAATGACAATCTATACGGTTCCTGCACGATGAGCTGTTAGAATTAAATGTTACTAATTGCATATTTAGAAACAATATATATATATATATATAAACATTTTTTTATTATAGATAAGTGTGAAGGTCACAGAGACGGGGGAGAGAAAGGAATGAATGACAAGGTCTAAAAAGTAGTCGGATGGGATTCAAAATAGGGTTACGGGGGATACTCAGGAGAGGCGAGTGTCCCACGGTCAAATTTTATGTATTGGGATTTTTTACTGCAAAACGAAAGAGAGCATGATGGGGCAGTTCAATGGCCGGTTTGTATATTTGCGGAATTTCGGGAAAGTGGCTAGGTATGGAATAGGGAAATAGTCGGTCAGACTCATTTTTGGAATCAAGGATTGAAGATTTCGTGAACGGACCAACACGACGACGCATAAATGACATTCCATGATGTTTAAAATTAACACTCGGAAGGGATAATATAACCATCCATAAATTTTGGTTTTATGCGTATTAATGGGAGATTTCCTCAAATCTTGGTTTAGCAGTAATGCTTGCTAATTGCATACTTAGAAATAAGATCTTATATATAATTGCTAATTGCTAATTGCAAAAGGGCGCGGGCACTAGAAACAACGATTATGAATTGGATGTTTCTTGAACCCGCCAACCCGATGATCCACGAAAGAAATTCGAAGAAATGGCGAAGTATGGAAAGTGGATGGACGGTCTTCAAAATTGGGTGACAATAGTTCCATAGGAGACGCGAGGACCCGATGGTCAAATTTTATGTCTCGTAAGTTTTCAGTGCAAAATGTACTATATATATATATATAAACATTTTTTTATTATAGACAAGTGCGAAGGTCACGGAGACGGGGGAGAGAAAGGAATGAATGGCAAGGTCTGAAAAGCGGTCGGACGGGATTCAAAATAGGGTTACAGGGGATACTCAGGAGAGGCGAGTGTCCCATGATCAAATTTTATGTATCGGAATTTTTGACTGCAAAACATGTAAAACAGAAGAGAGCATGATGGGGCAGTTCAACGGCTGGTATGTATATTTGCGGAATTCCGGGAAAGTGGCTAAGTATGGAATAGGGAAACGGTCGTTCGGACTCGTTTTCAGAATCGAGGATTGAATATTTCATGAATGGACCAACCCGACGACGCGCAAATGAAATTACATGATGTTTGAAATTAACACTCGGAAGGGATAATATAACCATCGAAATTTTTTGGTTTTATGCGTATTAATGGGAGATTTCCTCAAATCCTGGTTTAGCATTAACACTTTCTAATTGCATACTTAGAAATAAGATATTATATATAATTTCTAATTGCTAATTACAAAAGGGCGCGGGCACAGGAAACAACGATTAGGAATTGGATATTTCTTGAAGCCGCCAACCGATCCGTGAAATAAATTTGAAGAAATGGCGAAGTATGGAAAGCGGACGGACGAGCTTCAAAATGGGGTGACAATAGTTCCACAAGAGACGTGAGGACCCAACGGTCAAATTGTATGTCTAGGAAGTTTTCAATGCAAAATGTGTACCACGGAAGAGGGCAGGCGAGTGTCCGACGGTCAAATTTTATGTATTGGAATTTTTGACTGCAAAATGTGTAAAATCAAAGAGAGCCTGGTGGGGCAGTTCAACGGTTGGTTTGTATACTTGCGAAATTCTGTGACAGTCACTAAGTATGGAATAGGGAAACAGTAGGTCAGACTCATTTTTGGAATCGAGGATTGAATATTTCGTGAACGTACCAACCCGACGACGCGCAAATGACATTCCACGGTGTTTGAAATTAACACTCGGAAGGGATAATATAACCATCCGAGAATTTTGGTTTTATGTGTATGAATGGGAGATCTCCTAAAATATTGGTTTAGCATTAACACTTGCTAATTGCATACTTATAAATAATATATTATATATAAGTGATAATTGCTAATTGAAAAAGGGCATGGGCATAGGAAACAACGATTAGGAATTGGCTATTTCTTGAACCTGCCAACCCGATGATCTGCGAAAGAACTTCGAAGAAATGGTGAAGTATGGAAAACGAATGGACGAGCTTCAAAATGGGATGACAATAGTTCCATAGGAGACGTGAGCACCCGATGGTCAAATTGTATGTCTCAAATGTTTTAGTGCAAAATGTGTATCACGGAAGAGGGCATGATAGGTAGACTGTAATACAGAAGACAATATGATCTGAGTCTAGTTGTAAATTTGTATATCACGGAAGTCAGGGTACTGTTCGCAGGTCATGGAACAATAAAAGTCCAATATAGAGCCCACCTACTGGGAATCCACAGTCAGAGAAGTGGTTGGGTATGGAATGGGGAAGCGGTCGGTCAATGTCGCGATATAAGAGCATGAGTGCAAACGTGAACCCACAAGTCCACCTACCCGCGCAACTAGACATTTTCAGAAAAATGAATAAGTGACGAGAAAGATAAAGTTCAGGGAAAAGAGAAACAGATATTTGGCTAAGTATAGAAGATGGAAAAGAAGGGCTAATATATTCACATCTATAATAGATATCCCATTTCCTGGCAAGATATTTTCTGCATGTTTCTGGAGAAGTTATATACTTATTTCATATACTTGGAAATAAGTGTGAAGGTGGCAGGCACATAAAACAACGACTAGGAATACGAAATTGTCTACGATTCGCGAAAGAAATTACAAGAAATGGTCGTGGAAAGCGATCAGACGAGTTTCAAAATAGGGTGACAAGGGTTCCCGAGGGAACATGAGGCCTTGACGGTCAAATTGTATTGATCATAACTTTTGAGTGCATATTGTGTAACATAGAAGAGCGATTGATGTAGGAATCGAGAATATGGGCTCCAAGATAGGCTGGCAAGGGTTCCCGAGGAGACATGATGGCCCAACGGTCAATTTGTATTGATCGAAACTTTTGAGTGCATACTATGTAACACATAAGAGGAACTGATGTAGGAGTCTTGAACTCGCAAGTCCGCCAACCCGCGCAACTAGATATTTTTGGGAAAACAACTAAGTGACGAGAAAGATAAAGTACAGGGAAAAGAGAAACGAGAATTTGGTTAAGTATAGAAGAAAAAAAAGAAGGTCTAATATACTCATGTCTGTAAAAGATATTCCATTTCCTGGCAAGATATTTTGTGCATGTTTCTGGAGAAGTTATATACTTATTGCATATACTTGGAAAGAAGTGCGAAGGTGGCATGCACAAAAAACATCGACTAGGAATTGGAAATTGTCTGAACCCGCCAACCCGACGATCCACGAAAGAGATTGCAAGAAATGGCTGTGGAAAGTGTTGATATTATGGTAGTTGTGGGAGGTATTTACCTCCACGTGTAAACCTGACGAGAATATAATATTCCGGGAAGCAAGAAGAAACCCTAATTAGTTGGCTAATAACCCTAGAAGACAAGCCGACTCAAGAGGATAACTTGTATTAGGTTATTAGCCTCCAAGAGAAGAATTTGGCTAAAGGAAATATTATTTACTGAGTAAATAAGCACCCGGAATGAGAATTCGACCCAGACAGTTTGCCAGATTTAGTATAAATACGGGAGGTTAGTCTTCATTTTGGTAGGCATTCTCAGAACTGCAGAAGCAACACTTGTGCGCACTGCAGTTGGCTGGTTTGTGCGTAAGTTTGGAGGAGAGTTGTCGTTGCAATTGCTGCAGCTAGCAGATTTCGGTTTTGGCTTGGACTATCTCTTGGTTATGGTTTGGACTATCTGATCAGCTCTTGTTTGGTGCACTATCCTTGGAGAAAGGTGCACTACCCTTTGTTTGGCTATCTAGCCTAGGGTTTGCTTCCAGAATGATTCTCTGTCAAGGTTAAGGTGCTCGGAGGGTGGCTTCAGCCTATGGTTGGGTGACAATAGTGATATTGTCTATTGTAAAACGAGAACATTCTAACAGGTTATGGGCCCACACCTCCTTCATTCATTCTAACCACTAGAAGGGAGTATAGCCATAAGGATATTAATCTCATTGAAGAATTGTCACTAGGGTTTCTAGCAGGAGCAATTACTAAATCACCGCTGCTAGGGTTACTAGCAGGTGCAGTTGCAGAAACCCTAACCCTCTCATTGAGGAACCTTAAGTGAAGAGATTGACCTAATTTTTGGATAGACCAGTGCGCCTTAGGCTAGCGCATCTCTTGGTACTCTCAGCAATCCAAGACGTCAAGTTTGAGTTTTTGGTCAAATCTAGGGTTGACCAAGTCAAAGAAGCCATATGAAGTCAGAAAACAAGCTAGATGGAGCTTCTAACTTTAGAACGTGGAAGATAAGGATTGACCTCATTCTTACCAAGAATAAAGTGTTGGATATCGTGAAAGGAAAGATCACAGAACCATAGTTTGAAGAAGGAAAAGAGAAGGAATCGCAAAATGTTGCAGTTATGGAGAAGTTCAAAGATAATGACATCAATGCCATGAGTACCATAGTGGATTCTATAAAATACCACTTGATACCCTACATATCCCATCTTGACTCATCTAAGAATATGTATGATGCCCTAGCAAACCTCTTCTTAGTCAGAAACATTGGACAAGTAATGAGTCTGAAGAATGAGCTCCGTGATATGAAGATGAATGATGATGACAACATAACATCATACTTTGTGAGGATCTCTCAATATCAACTACAAGATATTGAAGAGATCACCTCAGAGAAGGAACTGGTAAATATAGTACTCAATGGTCTTCCCAAGACATGGGATGCATTTTCCGCAATCATGAACACAAGGAAGGAGTATCCTACATTTGAAGAACTTTGGACTTGCTGTGCACAAGAAGAATTAAGGATTAGTGCAAAAGAGAAACCTCAAAAGAAATATGATGATCAAGCCTTCACAACAAGATTCAAGAATTCCAGGAACAAAAGGAAGTTTGGAAAGAAGCCAAATCAAAAGAAGGATATGTCAGAAATACACTGCTTTAACTATTGAAAATATGGTCACTACAAAAATCATTGTCCCAAACTAAAGAAAAGGAAGGAGACACATGAAGCATCCGTTGCCGAAGAAGGAAAACCCTCAAGGAAGACCAAGCAGGATAAAGCAGACTTCTTCCTCTAAAGACAAGGTAAAAATATTCTTCATAGTTCTTGTACATATCTTGTTTGCATATTCTCTATACATATCTTGTATATCTATCTCTTAGAAGATAATATGTTCCAAGAGAAACTATACCTATGGAAGAACAACAAGATAAGGATTTCTATCATTATGACTACAAGCTAGACAATACACATGAAAGGATGAAGTACATCAAACAATTCATATGGAAGTTATTACATAAGTAACAACTGCAAGATAAGCTGAAATTAGAATCAATATTGAAGAAACCGAGAAGAAGAAAAGACAGAAAGAAGTCAACAATCAAGAAAAAATTGGAGAAAGACTTATGACACCTTGCAGAAGGCAATAAGTATGCAAACAAAAGTGTGGATTATGTTATATGGAGGGAGCCAACTATATACTTCCAAAAGAACAACATGCACTCATACATGAAGTAAGGATTAGGAGGGAGCTAATCCTATGATCCATTGAAGATGATGTTCAGTTTGACTTTAGAAGATGTTTTCTTTGAAAAGAAACCTTAAAGTATCCCTGGTTGTCCATCCACATACATGATCCTATAATGAAAGAAAGAAGTTGGAATATTCAGAGCATGAAATCTATAGAAAACTCCATGAACTCAAGAGCTAAAGAGAAACATGAGGAATAACATGAAGATTCCAAGAAAGAAAGAAAAGACAGAACAACCAGTTAGTGTATTGAGAATCACAAGACTACCAGCCTGATACAAACTCACTAAAAGCAATCAAGCAGAGGAACTGAAAGTTGTGATGAAGAACAATGTATGGAATACTTATGAATGAAATCATTGCGAGATCCAAAACTAGAGGTTCTCCTAGATGGAGGGAGAGACTATGATGATTGTTTGTTCCAAGTAAACCAGACATACCTCTACATGAACCATTATATCACCCGCAATATCCATGGGTTGGAGTTTACATCAGATGAATGCAAAGACTGTTCTCAAGAATAATTGAACAAAGAGCGTATGAAGATAAACCTCAAGGATTTGAGATATATCATAAAGAGACCCTTGTATGCAGATGAAAGAAGACAACTTGGTAGAGAACCTCCAATGCACAACAAAAGCGTGGTGAAAACTTTCTATATTATCTTATAATGATTACTCAGAACTCCAGAATGATGGATTGCCAATCCATGACAAAAATCTCATGATGACAGAAGAAGTGCCACATGAATATGTTCCAGTTTGAGCCTTGCCACGATGCTACGAGCTAGCAGAAAACAAAATAGTTGAATTCAACTACGATATACTATAATGATCAAAGTTATATGAAGCCTTCAGAGAAAACCAGTGTTCCAGAAAGACCAAAGTACATTAAGATTAAGCATTACATTCCAAGATGAAGTCCAGAAAAGAGAAGTGGTTCTCCAATATATATATCTCCACAGATGAGCAGATAAGCAGACATTTTGGTAATGCCTTTGTCCAAGATGAAAGAGTTTGCGTACTCAAGCTAGAGCTCATGGAGACGAATTCCTTATTGAAAGAGGAAGAGATGAATCCCAGGTTGGGAGGGAGCACTGATGTGTTATTGAATTATGGACAGTCATTTTTTAGTTCTAAAAATGGTCCAGGATGAGCAGTTCCTTTCAAGTTTGGAAAGTGGTTTGAGATTTCTGACGAACAAGCATTTTCCAGTTCGGAAAATGGTCCAGATCGAACGATCATTTTCTTAATGAAAATGGTTCGATGGATTTTTGACGTACCATAGACAATGATTTCCCATTGTGGTTAACATGGGGAATGGTCTAGGACAGTCTCTCTTCTTGACGGTTACTCAAGAAGACTAGTCTGCCTCGCCGAACAATCATTCTTTCGAAGCTCACAGTTGTGAGCAGTTTCGAAGAATGGTCCATTTTGGAGGTTGGTGCAGGATAGTCATTTCCTTTGGAAATGGTTCGGACAGTCATTCCCTAGGGAAGATTCATTCTCTCCAGGTTGCACTTTGTTTAGTTTCGGAGGAATGGCCCAGATAGGTGAATGGTCCAGGTTCAACAATCAGGGACATGCATTCCCTAGGGTAGACTCATTCTCTCCAGGTTTCACTTTATTTAGTGCTGGAGGAATGGCCCAAGGTGGGGAATGGTTCAGGCTAAAAAATCAGGACAATTATTCTTCCTTGCTTGAGAAAAATAGTCTAGATAGCTCATCATTGATGTTTTAGCTTCTGAGGGTAGATGCTCTTCCAAGATCTCAAAAATGTGAGTGGAAGAATGGCCCAGATGATTCAATTTATATCATAACAATTTTTTCTGTGCAGGTTGATATTAGATGATTGTTATGAAGACTGTATGTCTCTATATAGTAGATGTATGCTACTATGGTGGATGTGTTCCACTGATTGTGACTATACGTCACGGATCAAGTATCTGTGTGCTACTTGGTGTGGTAGTGTACCACTGGATTGTAGTTGTGTACTACTATGGATAGACATAGTTGTGTTCTATTGCATGATATTGTTCCGATTGCCTTGAAGACTATCGACAGTGTTGGAAATGATTATCATCTAGATGGATGATCAATGGACAAAGATTTCCTAGACGGAAAATGGTCCAAGACATTTATTCTTCTAAGACATATGTCTGGATTAGAAAAATGGTTCTTGTGTCATTGTCTGGAGTGAGTGACTTATCCAACATCATGTCTGATTACTCAGATGGAGTATGGTTTCGAGATATGATGCAGTTGATGACATTGATAGTGATGATGGTGATCATGAACTAATCATAAAATAGTCTATACGACCATGTTGATGCTACCAGGTAAATGGTATGTTTGTGCTCAAGACCATTACCTTCAATACCTCCATAGCTAGGAGGGAGTGTTGATATTATGGTAGTTGCAGGAGGTATTTATATCCACGTGTAAACCTGACGATAATATAATATTTCAGGAAGCAAGAAGAAACCCTAATTAGTTGGCTAATAACCCTAGAAGACAAGTCGGCTCAAGAGGATAACTTGTATTAGGTTATTAGCCTCCAAGAGAAGAAGTCGGCTAAAGGAAATAATATATACTAAGTAAATAGACACCCAGAATGAGAAGTTGGCCTAGGTAGTTTGCCAGATTTAGTATAAATACAAGAGGCCAGTCTTCATTCTAGCAGGCATTCTCAGAACTGCAGAAGCAACACTTGTGCACAGTGCAGTTGGCCAGTTTGTGTGCAAGTTTGGAGGAGAGTTGTCGTTGCAGCTGTTGCAACTAGCAGCTTTCAGCTTTGGCTTGGACTATCTTTTGGTTATGTTTTGGACTATCTGATCATCTCTTGTTTGGTGCACTATCCTTGGAGAAAGGTGCACTACCCTTTTTTTGGCTATCTAGCCTAGGGTTTGCTTTTGGAATGATTCTCTGTCAAGGTTAAGGTGCTCGGAGGGTGGCTTTGGCCTATGATTGTGTGACAATAGTGATATTGTCTATGGTAAAATGAGCACATTCTAACAGAAAGCGGGAGGATGGTCATCAAAATAGGCTAACAAGGGTCTTGGAGGAGACATGAGGGCTTGACGGTCAAATTGTATTGATAGGAAATTTCAGGGCATACTATGTAACACGAAAGAGGGATAATGTAGGAGTCCGGAAGTGCAATCCGCATGTCAGGGAATCCACAAGAAAAAAAAGTCGGGTAAGTATGGAATTAGAGGTGCGAAAGAGATTCCACAAAATGGCAAAATATGGAAAGCGGACGCAGGGGCTTCAAAACGGGGTGATAATAGGTCCCTAGGAGATGTGAGGACCCGAAGGTCAAATTTCAGGTCTCAGAACTTTCGTGTGCAAACTGTGTATCACAAAAGAGGGCATGATGTGGGAGTGCAGCAACAAATCTGTATATGGCGGAGGTCCGGTTGCTGTTTGTAGGCCACAAAACAATGGAAGTTCAATATAGATCCTGCATGTCCGAGAATTCACGATCTGAAAAGTGCCTAGGCATTGAATGGCTACTGGTTGGTCAGAGGCACATTTTCGGAAAAAACGACTAAGTAATGAGAAAGAGAGAGTAGAGAGGAAAAAGAAACAATAATTTGGCCAAGTATAGAAGAGGGAAAAGAAGGTCCAATATATTCAAATCTGCAATAGATATTCCATTTCCTGGCAATATCTTTTCTGTATGTTGTTGGATAAGTTGTATACATATTGCATATACTTGGAAAGAAATATGAAGGTAGTGGGCACATGAAACAACATCTAGAAATTTGAAATTTCCTGAACTCACGAACTTGATGATCCGCCAAAGAGATGTCAAGAAATTGTCAAGTGTGGAAAGCGGTCGGACGAGCTTCAAAACAGGGTGATGGGTTCCCAAGGGGTCGTAAGGCCCCGAGTGTCAAATTGTATTTATCAGAACATTTTGTTGCAAAATGTTTAACACGAAAGAGGGGATGATGTGGGAGTCCAGAAGTAAATTAGTCATGAAACAATGGAAAGTGCAATTTAGACAAAGGGGAAGCACTCGGTCGAAACGCGTGAATCCGCCAACCCGTGCAACAATGCATTTTCGGAAAAAAATGATTAAGTAACCAAAAAGAGAAACTACAGGGGATAAAAGAGTGGGAAAATAGAAAGGCAGAGGGCAATTTTCGTAAGCATGAATTGGTTTCAAACAAGCCCATTGTTGCAAAACCATCATTTTCTAGTAATTGTCAGCAAATGCTTTGTTGAATATTAGATTTTATTGCAACTTGTGGGTGTAAGTGTGTTCTTGATACATTCTTCCATGACTGTAACATATTAACTTAAGTATTAAAATTCTTGCATTATGGGTTGTTAGCATTAAAGATTAATAATTTCATCTCTAGAAACAAGAATGACGATCTTGTCGCAACATTTTGATTTGGTATTGCTATGTTCTATCTGCATTACGAATAGAATTGAACGTTGGTTTGAAACTGTCTGAAATTCATTTTTTGTTTGCATAAAATCCTGATGGATCGACACAATACATTGTCATATATTTGTTAGATGCTCCATTTTAGAACAAATTACCTAAGCAAATACAATATCGAAGAACTACGAGACTACCAAACCATGCCAATGAGAAGAGGTGTTAAATCCAGAAAAGAAGCAACAACCAAGACCTCAAGGCAATTTTTTTTAATAGTAAATCCATTAAAAAAAAAAAAAAAAACATTGAGCACTGTATATCTATCCTTAGAAATTGGACCCAGTTTTTTGGGCCAAAACATTGAACATATTTTCCACAAACACAGGCATGAGATCTGCAACATGCATGAGCCATCGAGATGCTCTTCAACATGCATACAAAACTGATTACCATGTTTTTTTTTTTAGGAAATCCTTGTAGTTTTCTCCTCGATGGATCATCCTGTGGTAAAATTGATAGTTATCAGAAGCTTCTCGTGAGGAAGAAGATGAAAAACGTTGCAGGGAAAATGTAATAGCCCTTAACTGAAAGTTAGGACATACCAAGAAACTGCCTCTCCACAGTCGAAAACTTCAAGGACACAGGTTGCACGTGCAATTCCAGAGGCCCAAATTAGTCCATTCTGGGTGGAAGGAGATGACTAGTAGGAATATGCCTTGCACCAGTGGGAGTTCTAGTTCTCATTCCTTACGATGTTAATTGTATATCCAAACAAAAGGACAATGGTCCCGCAATTGAATAGTTTTTTGGCTTGAAATATATCTCTGGGAGCATCAACAAATCATTTCCTTATAGTGAAAGACTTCAACCCAGAACAAACTAATTTAGACCTCTGGAATTCCTACTTTCGAGCTGCAAAGAGGCTATTGCGTTCAGTGTCAATTTCTTTTCTGAAAATCCTTCTTTTTGTGTTGTCAGGACCGCCATCGCTGAGCCGAGAATTTCCACCCGTTATGCTTGATTTCAATTTGGGGGCAGGAGTGGGAACAGTCTCTACATTTCCATCATCCATTGCCTTATCATCATCCATCAGAGCATCTTCTTCTTGCTCAGAATCCATGGCATCAACCTCTGTGCCAGCCATCAATGTAATTGGGCAGGTTGTCTGAGCAGGCAGGGTTGCCTTAGAATTCTTTGGCTTGAAGTATATCTGTCGGTGTACCAAGGGACCATATCTTTTTTTTCGCCTGGGTGGAGGGAGATGAGTAGTAAGAATATGCCTTGGAATATTGGAACCTCTGGCCATCATGCCCGAAGGTGTTTACTGTATCTGGACAGAACTGTTACCATAAGTTAACAAGAATTTTCGTTTGCTCCAGATGATGTTTGATATGAAAATTGGGGAGGGATAATATAACCCTCCATAAATCTTGGTTTAATGCGTATCAATGGAAAATCTCCTCGAGCCTTTCACTGATCAATGACAATATCCAAGGTTCGTGCGTAATGAGATGTTACCATTAAAGCTTACTAATTGTATATTTATAAAAAAGTGCGAAGGTGGCAGTGACGGTGAAGAGCGATTAAGAATTAGATATTTCTTAAAGGCACCAACTGACCGACACACGAAAGAGATTGCATCATGTTTGAAATAAATACTTGGAAAGGATAACACTCTTCTCTGCAAATTTTGGTTTAATTCGTAGTAATGAAAAATCTTCTCCGACCTTCCGTACATTAATGACAATCTTAACGGTTCCTACACAATGAACTACTAGCATTAAAGCTTAATAATTTCATATCTAGAAAGAATTACAAAGGTAGCGGGGATGGTGAAGAGTGACCAAGCATTGTACATTTCGTCCACCCTCCAACCCGCGAAACAGATTCCAAGAAATGCCCAAGTATGGAAAGTGGTTGTGGTGTTGTATATAAAAGCATGAGACATTTAGAAGAAGGATCAAGTAAACAAAAAGCGAAAGCAAACGAGATGAAGGGGAATTTGTTTGCTAATTTGTAAATCGCGGAAGGCCAGGTGCTATTTGCAGGCGGTGAAATAATGGAAACGCAATGTTGAACCCACCTATCCGGGAACCCGCTATTCAAAAAAAATGTTCAATATGAAATGGGGAAGCGGTCGGTCGGGTTGGTGATATAAAAGTAACAATGGAAATCTTAAGACGTGAATCCACCAAATCTCGCACCTAGACATTTTCCGAAAAACGAGTAAGTAACCAGAAAGGGAAAGCAGAGGGCAAAAAAGAAAGTGGATGGAAATTTTTGGAACCAGGAATTGCCGTAACTATGAAGTGCATTAAACATGTTAATAGGTTCTTCAATCAAGGAATATATATAGCGAGCAATGTTTATAGTTTCCGGGATCTGTTTGTATAAGAGAAGAGTCGAAACGTTACAAGAAAATCAATTTTTGGATGTTTAAGTAAAGTTTTTGTACTGTTAGCTTCACCGCAAGTATAACAATGACGAATTTGAATTTTAATGTCCTCTCGTTCATATGATTGTTCCATTAGACTTCACATAGTATATATTCTTTTATTTCAAATTATTCTAGGGAATTAATTTTACTAAGTTCATCGATCAAGAAAAAGTGCTAAAAAACGAGATAAAGGGGATTTTTTTTGCTAATTTGTAGATCACGGAAGTCCGGGAGCTATTTGCAGGTGGCAGAACGATGGAAATGCAATGTTGAACCTGCCTATCCGGTAACCCACCTATTCGGAAACCTGCGATCCAAAAAGTTTGTACAATATGAAACGGGGAAGTAGTCGGTTGGGCTGGTGATATAAAAGTAAGTGGAAATCTGAAGACATGAATCTGCCAACTTACGCACCTAGAATTTTTTCGAAAAACGAGTAAGTAAACAGAAATAGAAAGCAGAGGGAAAAAAGAAAAGGGATGGCAATTTTCAGAAGCGATAATTGGTTTAAGAAAGCTCCATTGATGGTTTTAACAACAACTATGAAGTGCATTAAACATGTGAACAGGTTCTTCAATCAAGGAATAGATACAACGAGCCATGCTTATAGTTTCCAGGATCTTCTTGTATAAGAGAAGCCTCGAAAAGCTACAAGAAAATTTACGGTAGTCCATAGTTTTAATAAATAATTATACATACTAAATATGTACTTTTATAAAGTATGGACATGAGATTTTATAGAGCATGTACGGATCCCTCATTCCATACTTAGCCACTTTTTGGATCACGGGTTCTCGGGCTAGCGCGCTCAAAATTAGGCCTCTATTGTTCCGTTTCCTACAAATAGCACCCACAGTTCCGAGATATAGAAATTGACATGCGGACTTGCGAGTTGGTTAGCTCAACATTGCACTTCTATTGTTCCATGTCCTCCAAATAGCACTCAGAGTTCCGCGATATACAAATTGATAGACGGACTCCAGGGTTGGCGGGCTCAAGATTGTGATTGTTTACGGATGGTGATCCCTATCAACCATCTAACATTATCTAAAAACATTATTTCCAAATACTAAATTGTTAATATTAAATATTGATATTATACAATTTAATTACATAAAATTATTAAAGGATGTTAAATCTCTTATTTAAAAAAAAATGAAGTAAATAAAACAAATCTTTTTTAAATTCTATCACTACAAGTATAACAATGACGAATTTGAATTTGAAGGACCTCTTGTTGATATGATAGCTCCATTGGACTTCACACAGTATATATTCGTTTATTTCAAATTATTCCAGGATATTAATTTTACCAAGCTCATCGATCAAGGAAAAGTGCTAAAACGAGCCACATACTACATTTGCGTCACATAGGTTATATTAAAGGGAAAAGCATGTCTCTATATTTATGTGTCCTACAAACAACACCCGGAGTTCCGCGATATACAAATTGATAGGTGGACTTGCGGGTTGGCTGGCTAAAAATTGCACTTCTATTGTTCTGTTTCCTCCAAATAGCACTCAGAGTTCCGCAATATACAAATTGATAGACGGACTCCAGGGTTGGTGGGCTCAAGATTGCAATTTTTTATAGATGGTGATCCCTATCAACTATCTAACATTATCTAAAAACATTATTTCCAAATATTAAAATATTAATATTAAATATTGATATTGTACAATTTAATTACATAAAATTATTAAAGGATGTTAAATCTCTTAGTTAAAAAAAATTGAAGTTAAAAATACAAAGTTTTTTAAAATTCTATCACCACAAGTATAACAACGACAAATTTGAATTTTAATGGCCTCTTGTTGATATGATAGCTCCATTGGACTTCACACAATATATGTTATTTTATTTCAAATTATTCTAGGATATTAATTTTACCAAGTTCATCGATCAAGGAAGAGTGCTAAAACGATCCACATACTATATTTGCGTCATAGAGCTTATATTAAAGGGAAAATCATGTCCTCTATAGTATTTAAGACTATAGAAAAAACTGCGAAGATCATGAATGTATTATTAATTTTCCAGAATGAAGCATACAACCAAGAACCAAGTAAACTCCAAACAAGCCGCAAACAAGATCCCACAAGGTTCCATAGAGCAGCACGCATCGACCTTTGCATCAAACAATTTGATATATAAAGAAAACATGTCGTGGCATTGGTTTTCTCTGACATTTAGTATATGTTTCCACGAGAAAATAACCGGGGCCATGGGATATGAACAAAATTCTGCCAAACATAAGATAGTACAAAACCAACTGAGCTTTTCCACTGCATGCTAGCTATAACCAGATCTCAAAATGGGGAACAAGAAAGTTTTCGATTACTATTTTACCATTAAGCAAGATCACTATGAACATTTTCTTCTGATAGTGCCATGGTCTATCACTACTAGTTTTAACAATGCCAAAATTCCAATATTATTGGAAATTTCTAATGATTATGCCCAGATGAGCAATCTACTTCAACGGTTCAAAGGACGAGCCCGAGTTATTTACCGTTGGATACTTTTTATGGGGTTTGATGTCATGCTTCCCATTTCTGGACCAAACAATCTTATGCACGGGCAATCTCTATAGCAAGATTTGGAAATCTCAAGCTGATGTTTCAATCCATGTCGAGTTCCTTTTTTTTTTTTTCAATTAGGGCATCGAGAAAATGAAGATACCATACCATAAATGTATAGTTGGAGACAAATTTTTATTTATTCGGGCACCGAAAAGAAAATTGTAGAAATCCTGTCATGGCTAAATATTTGAAAAACAATTGTCCAACTTGGGCACCCAAAAAACATGCAGGATCATCCATCAAAGCAACAACCAACCACCATGTTTTTTTTCTTTTATTTGCACACCGAAACAAATATGCAAAATCTTGACTGGGATACGCAAGAAAGCATCAAAATAACAACATCGATTGCATTTGTAATTAGATTCTCAAGTACTCGAGTTTGACGAACATTCATCTGGGTGTTGAAGAAATATTGTAGAGACACATTGCAAAATTCTTATTGGGAGATGCAAGAAAACATCAAAATAACAACATCAATTGCATTTGTAATTAGATTCTCAAGTACTCGAGTCCGACGAACATTCATCTGGGTAATGAAGAAATATTACAGAGACACATGAGATATTTTCGTTTCCTGCCAAAGCTTGATATGATTTTTTTTCTTGTTTTTTTTTTTCTTCAGTCAATATTCAATATTGCATTGTCCTCATTTAAGGTAAATTTGTTGTGTATCCGAAAGTC
>ML793591.1:564858-580281 GCA_009831015.1 Picea engelmannii
CCCTTTATGCAATTGTTGTTCCATTGACGAAAACAAATTTGAATAGGTATCGAACAATTGCAGCTGCAACATGGAACAATGCAATATTTGTGTAACTTAACCGAGATACATGCACATGTGAAAGTAAAGAACAAAACTAGAAATGGAGAACGGTACCATTGCCTTGTCCTTGTCTGACTCTCGATATTTTATATGAAGAATTTGTTGCCAGCCAAGTTTTCTCGCTAGTGTGACAACTGAGCCAATGGTTCCGATTGGGTAAATGTCTTTGCTCTGTGCAAGTTGGTTGATAGTTGCGTCCTGGACGAAACGATATTCTGAACAAATAGCGGGAATTTTTTCCACAATACTTGTTTCATTGAGCGAAATAATCCGATCATAATCACCATGGTCATATACTGTTTTAGGCAATATATTAAAATTTGTAATGGATATCCCACTACCCAACAATATATTTTCTGCATGTTTCTGGACAAGTTGTGTAGGAATAGTTAGTGTGACTGTCATCATGGCCTCCTTGTCTGTCATGTCAGCACGCATAATGGATCTAGTTTTGTTTGCCTTGTCCAAGTAGGTGCTATAGATGACTATTATGTCCCTGATGAACACTTGTCCAGTTCGGCAACTGTTCAAGCCCTCTATTGATAGTACTTTGGATGTTACAAGTTTATACCTAGTGACAATTTTTGAATAGGAAAAGTAAAGTGAATGGTAGTGTGCATTATTTTTTTGTTTTCTTTTTTTTTGGCATAAATTTACAAGTAGACGCACAACTTCGATGAACTATGGAGCTAGAGTTTTGCAACCACACCTCTTAGTCCGCGGAACCTACGCTATGTTCGACGTCTCGCTTGTACTTGTTGATACTTCTTGTGAACTGCAAAGCATGTATTGCATATGACATCAACATATTCACCATGCCATAGATGAATAAATAATTGAGGATATTTGTTTGGTAAACATACTAGGAACATAATGTATGCATATTTACCTTTGGCCTTGTCGATCTGCTGATGTCTGGGATGATTGCCTACTCATGGCCATGTCACTAGTCCAACTTTTTTTGATGCAAGCATGTGTAGATGAACATCAAAAGGACTAAACAATCATATGCATTGTATATTGTCCATAATAGTTCTTAATGTCACATGTAGGGTGGAAGGATATGGAATAAGAAATAGGGTGTCAAGGGATACTCAGGAAACATGAGGACCCGAGGGTCAAATTGTATGGCTCTGATTGTTTGACTGGAAAAATGTGTAACAGTAAATAGAGCATCATGGCGGGGCACGATGACCAATCTATATATCGTGGAACCTCGGAAGCCAGGGGTGCAATCTTGAACCCGCAGCCCAACACCTACAATCGACAAAGTGGGTAAGTATGGAATAAGGTAGAAACGTGACCATAAATGTGAACCCGTGAGTCTGCCAACCCGTGCACCAAGGCATTTTTGAAAAGACGACTAAGTAGAGCAATTAGAAAGCAAAAGGGATAATAGAAAATGGAAAAAGTAGAAATGGGGAGGGCACAAAGGCCCATTGCTTCCAAGTCATCGTTTTCTAGTCTAATATTATATGCCCCCACCTGCTTTGTATATTTAATTTACTAGCACAATTGGTATACCTTTTCGAATATTGTACCACAAAACCCTCTGTTGTTGCATACAAGAATTCATCTTCCTGTCCAACCAACCTGTTTCTTTCAAGGTAGCAGTGCCGAATACACAATGGACATGAAGGCAAGTTAGTATGAAGAAATACATGTAAAAGAAAGAAAAACAATTCTATTTATTTCAATGTAACATCAAACAGAATATGATTCACATGAGAATAAGCATAAAGATACATACTATATACATACAAAAAAAAGGTGCAAAGTAGTAGAACAAGCACAACAAATACACAAACAATAAATGAAATACTCAACACTGGAATATGAAATAAGAGTACATGTATGCACCTCTGTAACTCCTCGTCTACATTCGTGCCAAAGAGTCCATCATCCTCTCCAATCATTCTGTTTGTTTAAATGTAGCAGTGCAAAAAAAATACAATGGACATGAAGGAAGTTAGTATGCATGAAGACATGTAATGAAGATAAGTTATTATGTAGGAAGGTACACAACATCTACATACAATAAACTAGGTGAACACACATACAGACAATAAATGAAATACAAAACAACCGAATATGAAATAACAGTACAAGCATGCACCTTTGTATCTCCTCTTCCACCACTGTAGTCAAGACTTCGTCGTTTTCTCCAGCTATTCTATTTATTTGAATGTGGGAACGCACAAAACACAATGAACATGAATGGAAGCTAGTATGCACCGGAGAACAAGTAATATGTACATACAATAATTGAGAATCAACGAATAAAATAAAACAAAGGCAAAAACATGAACCTTTTCTTTTCTCCATCCATGGCTGTAAATATATAAAGTTGTTCCCTGCGCAAAATATATTACAAGCCACAAAATATTAAGAAAGTGCATGGCCATAGCTAAACGATTTTGGTTTTTCGTGGCAAAGTATCCATATATGCTTCTAGACATGGAAATATAATTTTGCACTCTCTTTGTTGTATATATCATATCTCAAGTACAAGATAAATTGTATCGTGGTCACACCAGTCTGTGTAGAGGATAAATAACATGTATTGTGATATGGTCACATTCCACCATACATGGTTTATAAGTGCAACTTGCACATGTCTTATTTTAACAAAAAAGCAACGGATATTGCAATTGCACATGTAGTTGTCCAATTATTTTTTATGCCACTATTTTCTATCATGTCAACACTGAAGTATCATAATTTTTTTTATAGTAGAATAGATCTCAACCTCGCCAGACATGGAAAATAACACAACTGCATGTCCACTCGTGGGTGCAGGGTCTGAACACTGTAAAGCGCCCAAATAATAATAATAAAACATCTCCAATTGCCGGCGCAGGACCCCAACCCTGCAAAGATGAAGTAAGAAAAAGAAAATAACAAGCACCAAACCAACGAGAAAGCACAAACATGCCCAACTGCAGCCCCAGGGCCACAAAATCGTAAACTTGAGCCAAACAAAAGCAACCAACAACCTACGAACCAATGGACCAATGAATAAGCAACAACCACCGAACCAGTAAACAACATATGTATCTCCAACGATTACGAAACGGTAGCCGAAGCACAGAAGGAACCAAAAACATACGACGAGCATGCCAATAGAAATAAGAAAAAATTCTTACTTGCAAACTACAAACACTGAACAACAAAGAAGGAATAGAAAATGAAATTATGGCATGGAAACTTACTCCGAAACGATGAAAGACAGAAGCACAGGTCAAATTGTGAACCAAACAACAACAACAAGCAACAACCGAAGAACCAATGAAGAAGAAGTACCCACCGAAGAACCAACAAAGAAGAAGTACCCACCGAACCAGTAAACAATGTATGTAGCTTCAACGATGACGAAATTGCATTCTAAGCCTAGAAGAAGTATGAAACATACAATGCGTATTCAACTGGCGGTGGACAACAATATTGTCCAAATTCACTGCAACATTGTATGGAAAATTTCGAGGAAAAATGTACTTCGAGAAGCCTATTTAGATAAACATTTAAGGTTGTCAGGTTGTCTAAGGGCCTCGCGGTATACAAACATTTAAGCTGTCAGGCTTGTTTGAGTACTTTGCGTCATGTAAACATTTGAGCTGTCAGGCCTATTCAAGCAACTCAAAAAAAGTGTCAACGATATAAAACTTCGACATGCAAACATTTCAATACAAATACAAATGAGTAATAATAATAATAGCACAAATAAAAGAAATAAATCACAATAGAAGGTTATAAACTTTGGAATTATCAATCACTATAAACTTTGGATATCTAAACATTTCAATATGATTAGTACACATAAAAAAAGTACCGTACATGATAAAACTTTGGATATGGCAACATATAATTCATTGAGAATAGCGAAACTGGCAATAAGACCTCAAATCTATCATCAAATCAGATCATGACATATATGGGTTTTTTTATTATATAAAAAATAATGCTTTTAGTTCTGTAAGTCGAACATTAGAAAGTATGCAAAAATTTGTACTCAAAGGACAAATTAATATAGAGTCAACGAATTATCGATCGCTAGAGTCCCTCTATGCCTTCGACAGGGACTAATAGTGATTGACCTTATCTTTTAGCCTCCACACTAGGGTTTTTTTTTCACTTGGACTTTTCTCTTTTCTTTTGATTGAACTAAGGGATTAATTTTATAACCCTTTAGTGGAACCTTGGAAATATTTTTGACAATAATATTTGACCTTTTTAAGAATATATCTTAGAACATAAATATTTTCATCCTTTATTTTCTTTAACAAGAAATCTCTTTAAAATTTAATATTTCACGTTATTCACTTTTCATTTAAAACTTTTCACATTATTGAAGTTACCAATATTTTCATTTTTTTCATTTTTACATGTCTTCTTATATACTTGTATTAACTTAGTGACTTTCTCTCATTGTCTCAAACTTGTCTTATCCTCCACGTAATATATATATATATATATATATATATATATATATATATATATATATATATATATATATATCCTCCATTTAAAAATTCCAAACTTGTTTTATCCTCTACGTAAGAGAGATTTATATTTATTTATTTATTTTTATTTCTCCATGCGAAAATTTCTCCACATAAAGAGAGATTTATATTTCTTTTTCATTCCCCATGCAAAATTCATCTACTATGGAATCTTTTGATGGAATTGATACTTCTTCACGAGTGCTTTAAAACACTTGGAACTTTTTTTTTTAATTACATTTTCTTATCATGTAGGTAGTAATTAACTTTACTTATTTGCTTAACTTGATCTTTTTTTACATGTACTTTAAAAGATACTTGGAAACTTTCATTTTTAATTATGTTTTCTTACGATGTACATGGAAATTAACTCCACTTATTGCCACTTATTGCCAAGAATGGAATCTTTGTTTGACTTATACTTCTTTACATACACTTTTGTTTTCTATCTAGGATTTTTGGCCACAATTCGGGAAATTATAATTTGCAAAAGTTTTTTTTTTCTTCTCCTCTTCTTTTTTATTTATTATGAAAACAAAGAGTGGGAAATTATCCTAGAGTTATTGCAAAACCTTTTTTTTTTAATACCACTGGAAAAACAAACTTGATCATAGATCAAGAGAACAACTGAAAAAAAATTACTTGACCAAAACCCTGCAGAAAAAACCACTCTGATACCACTTGGAGAAAACGTCTTAGTCACTTCACATAAGTATCCATTATAACTTGGTTCTTTCAAAATGAGACATCATACCAATTTCACTCTAACCTCTTTTTAGGGAATTTTCAAATAGCAAAATTTTCAGGGTGTTGAGGAGACAGAGAGAAGAGCATGTGGTCAAAATTTCAGGTTCTAGTTCATTACAATTTTGGAGTTACAGGCTGTGGAAGCTAGGGTTTCTTACTAGTCCTAAAACTAGTCTTAAACACGTGTACTTGGTTTATTATGCTATTTTATGGATCTGGTACATAACATTTGATACCAAATGTTATGTACATAAGCCTTAATATATCATAAGAAACAAGAGTATACACAATGTATGGTAAATTTTGGTATAGTAATTTTATTTTTTATTTTTTTTAGGTAAAATGTTAAAATGCAATCAAGATTTTGTATCTCGACTTCATATATGACATTAAGGTAGAGACTAATAGAATGTCATTTTTTTAAAGAATTAAAATACTATCAAAAGTTAAATTAAATCAAATTTAGGCGGTGTTTCTAAGGGTAATTTGAACATTGCAAAATATGAAGGTGTGATCATAGACAATGAAGACATAATCCATAGAATTTTTTAAGAATGTATAGGTGATAACAATAGCCAAGAAGAAGTTGAGGCCTTACAAAAATTGTATGTGTATCATAGTAGGGTTGTATTAACTAAGTGGTGTTGATGAATTTTGTCAAATCAACAAACTATATTAACTATTTTATTTAAAGCTAAGATGGATAGGAGAACTCTCGCTATATAGTATTTACACCTACAAAAGCAATAGTAAAAACATGGAAGGTTTAAGATTCAACCTAGGAAAGTTCATGAGGTCAATATCAACTAAAGGCCAAGATAATTCTAATAGGGGTAGATGGTTGTAACTAGGATGATAATGCAAAGACCCGACTGGAACCACTAACCATTTGTTAATTTGTTGAACTCTAAATGTGATGATCTAATCTAGTTTTAGATGTAGTATTTATCTTTGTTCGTGCCTAATCATCACATCCATTGTGGTCTCATATGTAGTATTTAACTCTATTGTCTTCTATTTAACTCTGTTGTCTCCCTTGACATTGATTTTAGTTGTGGTAGTTAACTTTTTTGGTCACCGAACCATGTTAAATATGAAGACAATCATTTCGTTTGGTCTTGGATGTGGTGGTTAACTATTTTAGTCACCTAGTTATCCCATTATTAAGGGATTATCAGGCATTTGTAAAAATTACTAGTCTCGAACCATTCTAGTCTTGGATGTAGTGATAAATAATTAACTTTGTTGGCCACCCAAATATTCATCAAGGTTGGTGTTTATTAAGCATACAACAAAGTTGTTGATCACTGCCTAATTAACTTTCAATGCAACCAATTGGTTGGGTACCGAATGTGGTAGCAAAGTAAGTTTTCTTGTCACCTAGATAACTTTAATGAAGTAGACTAATGTGCTAATGAAATTTGTAGCCTCCTTACATCATGATGTGTTTATGGCTACTTTATAGTGTCGGGGAAAGGTCATCAAAATAAAATCTTGATCGATGATATGAAATCCCTTGCTATCTATGATTGGTTCCTTACATATTTGATATTGAACAGCTATAATCTTAATCTGATTTGAGATTGATTAATAATATAAAACTCCACAGTCTCAACTATTAATTCCAAATTCATTGGCCATTACACATCCATATTATTATCATAGTTTGAAGGGGTTACATTTTTAACTCAGATCAATGATTAAAATTCACTTATGAATACACCTATGAATAATGCCATTATTGTACCTTATAACATTCTCCAAATCACCACCCTCAATAAAAGTAAACACAAAAATAATGTACAAGAATGACATTACACAAAAATAAATCTCCTCCACAACCTCACATCAAAATTGCCATAATAATAACAAGCATACGTTGAATTTTTGTTTTTATATTCACACCCCTATCACTATTAGGGACCTAACCTCCCTAACCCCTCACGTAGGTAGAATAATATATTTTCCATGCAATAAAGGATGACATTAGTTAATACGGCCTATTTAATAAATGTGAACAAGTCAATGTACGAAGACCTTATAGAAGCTTCTACTTCTAGAAAGATCTTCCTCTATAATATACTTTAAATTAGTATAAATAAGAGTAGGAGGCATGATAAAGCCCTGTCTTGAGAATTATAGTAATAGAGCTCTGCTATGTTGGAGGTTTCCCCCTCGATGAGGCAAGTGAACATTGCTTTTTATCAATAAAGGTATCATTTTGGTGTTGAGTTCTCTACATTTTGTTGTTCCACTAGTATTTTCTACAGTATTTTTGTTTTCTGCTTATCATAATAGATATTGTACCTAACAAGTGGTATCAGAGCACTTTCCTCTGTGGAAATTGTGGGGATTTTTTTTCCAGGGTAGAGGCGTGTACTTCCGACATATTTAAAGCACATCGAGTTGTCGTTCAATGGGTAAAACTGCAGTGGGGAAGCATACATGCAGGAAATACAGATGGTTTCACGAGGTTATTTAGAAACAAATGTTTCACCTTGTTGGAAACCTCTGTAACCCCTATTGGTACCCTTCGAGTAGTACTGCAACAGACATAATCTATACACAACCATCACTCTCATGTATCGAAAGGTATATCGGGAGTCCCCTAGGTCTCCTAAAACCAACTCTAGATTAGTCGATCAGTTGCTTGATTTCTATAGTGACACTGAGAACAACACTCGAGAAGATACTCTCTAGTACTTGGGTAATCAAGTAGTACAACTAAGGGTATGGTTGAGTCTCCTTAGTTGGTTCCCTGAGATATTGGGTTGAGTACTACTGTTGACCACACACGTATATCAAAGAGCTATAGAACAAGGAAAACCCTTATCTGTAGGAACCCTGAAAAACCTAACCCTTAGAATAAGAGCATAACAAAAAAAGAAAAACAAAGATTTATTGCCGCACAACCCTACCTCCTACATTTGGATTTCAACATTCCTACAAATTTTTTTCTGTTAACAATTTGGGCAAGTTTTCACTGTAGTATTCCTTCTCGACACCCTTGTTTGGGATCTATCCCATTGGATTCCCCATTCCCCCTTGATCTTCGTGGTACCTATTGTTATTGCACAACTTGTAGTTTCGACAAAGCCCAACCCAAGCCATAAGTGTGAGACACAACTGGGGACACCTATCACTGTCACCTCAATAGATATCCCCCTCATTTTAGTGAAGGACACGTCCAACACAAGGGAGATTTCCTGGGTGACCTTAGGGGGATTGCAAGGAGCTAGAAAATAACCCCTATAGGTCAAGGTCTAAGATGAAATTGAGGCTTGAGGAGATAGTCTTTGGAGATGGTAAATGGTTTCCAAGGTTGTGTACCTACAAAACAGTGTTAGACAAGCCAAAACAATACAAATATGATTATATACGCCTCAAGACAAAAGGGGAATCAACAAGAAACCTTGTTTTCTAAAACATGTAGCAATAAGGAAATATATACCAACAATAAAAAAATTATGACAACCGCAAATTAAAATATCAAAATCAAGTATATGATGTTGGAAAATTTAGCTTACAATTAGTAGACAATTTTCCAATGTTTAAACCAAGACTTTGATAGCAAGAGAGGGTTGTTAATGAGTGCTATCAACAAGTATTTATGACAACCCAATGGATGTAGAATTTTTTTCTACAACAATAAGTTCTAGCCACTAAAATCAGAAAGTAATCCGCCCAAACAATAACTCTTAAACAATAGATCAATTATCGCAGCTTGCAAGTGAATTTCAGCGGTAGAAAAGTGAATAAAGAGTAAGTGAAAGTGAGTTTTCTGCAACCCTATTGGTTTTAGCTTAATGCTTGTTACAACAACTCAATTAATTATCAAATCAATATTCCCCTAGGGAACAAGATATCTTAAAGAATGTAAAATTTAGATCCAAACTTGAACAATTCAATATCTCAGAATTCACATTTACCAATGCAAAAATATTCAATTTCCAATGCAAATATTAGTGCCTTATCTATTGGGTAATGGAGTCTCTTGGTTGAGCTAGGGTTTAAAAATATTCTAGGGGTGTAAACCCTCTTACTCCCTAGAGAAGATAAACCTTAGCAAGGTTTTGCTACAAGGGTGTAAATCCTCTTATTCCTTGTAGCAATTCTTAAGCCTTTTCAATAACAATTAAAGATAATTCCTTGATGGAGGGTGTATGCCATTATTATCCTCCTATGGTTTGATTAATAACCTTGAAATTAATAAGAAAAACACAAGATTGCAAAAATTCCTTACCTATTCCAAGAGATAACATGAAAAACCCTTACTTTATCGATAAATTCTATCAAATTGCCAAGAACAAGCATTCAAGAGAAGTTGCTAGCCTTTATTCCACCAATAGACAAACATTCCATCCATTTTGAACAAGAGACAAGAGATAGTGAGTTGCTCAAGAGGGGATGGAATTTCATTCCAAGAGTATGTAATTCTCAAGTGATGAGATGTGAAAATGAGAAAGAGATGGCCTCTATTTTTATGAGGTCATCGAAACCAGTTTGTCCACATAAAATTATCAACAACAAATTAAAAGAGGGYTGACCCCATTTATTTTCCCTCACAATTTACAAATATAAAAATTACATAAAGTAAAACCATTAAAAGGGTGAYGCGAGGCCTAAAAGTGAGACGTTGAGCCTCAAGAAGTAGATCATCGGGCCTTCAAAGGCCATGTGTCAAGCTCTCRCGTGCTGGAGTGTCATGCCTTGCATATCCTTCCTTCAAAATACATCATATCACCTCTAGAACCATCAAGCCCACCAAAACCCTAGCCTCCAAATGACGTCAAGGGATTAGAAGGTGACTTCYTAGGCCTCCAAAGGAAAATGTCTAGGTGCAAAGGGCTATTACATCATCCTAGAATGCTATCAAAGTGCCTCCAAAGGTAACATCCTCCATACTTTGCACACAAAGGATCTGTGGTACTTTTCCCATCTTATGGGGTATGGTGTCCATCTTAGGGGCTTTCAATCCCCCATGAAGGTCAAAATGGCATAATTCCTCCATGGCTAGCTTTCACCAAGCAAGGTCCTACAAAGACAAACAAGTACACCCTCCAAGGGTCCACAAGTCACATGTATCATGCCAAGTAAGCCACATTTAATAAAAGAACCACCCAAACATGTGCATTAAATCCCCCCTTTTCAAACTAAACAAATGCTCAAAGACCTTACAAAATTTTCCAAATTTATGTATGGGAGGGTTGTCATGGTTCTCTATTGGATAGATCAATCCCCAAGTTAAGCAGTCTTTCCCAAGAAGACCCTTTCTAATTCATGTACTGAATATGAGGTGGATGGGGGAAATACTTTTGGGCATGGGGTTCTTGACATATCAAAGGCTCATATTTTCTCATTTATGGGTGTCTTTGTGGAGGGTGTGTCACATCCTTTGTTTGCAATGCAACATTTTTCCAAGCCCTTTTATTACCGTTAATTTATTATGGTCCAAAACATTGAGTTCTATGTGCAATGGAAAGTAAAGAGAACCACAATGCCACTTGAAGTTAGGAAACAAATTGAGTGCCATATGCATTGGAAATTGAAAGACATTGTAAATGCATTCTCCCACCAAGCGAGACATTTATTAATTATGTGTTTTGTTTTTTAAAATGTTCTTCATTTTTTATGCAGAAGAATTTCATTTCTCTCAGGACATTAGGGTGAGCATCTAGAAGGATAATTTATGGATTTTGAACTTTTCCAACCATAAAACCTTTGTGCCTTTATCCCCTTCTTCCCATGAAATGATGTACACTCCCTTCTTGAGGTCAGTGAGCCCAAAGACCAAAAATATGAGGAAACAAAGGGGAAGAGGTGTGAAAAGTGATAAGTATGTGTAGGAATGGTTCAAGGACCCTTCAAGGAGACCCCCTAGTAGCAACCCTTTTCCCGAGGGTGACCCACTTACTAGGAAACCATGTCAATGACCGAGGTGAAATGAGGAAAAAGGTATAATTTCCAAGAAAGCATTTTCATAATCAAGAAAGGACTCTTTGCAACATGCTCAAATGATTCAATTATTAATATGACACTTATCATGAGACCGGGCTTGTTACCTCATGAAGCAAGACCTATTGTCCTTTTTGGGCCATGCTGGTGTGGTGGACGCTACTACTGTCAATGAATGGTGATGTGTGGTGAGAGGAGGGGCTCTATCTGCTCATCCGACTCTCAACACTCCTTGTTTTCAATCTGCAGGCCTCAAGACATCATCTCCTTAGTTACCCCTAGCCCAGGGGGTAACACCTATCACTTTAAAACATTTTTCTATATGGTCCCACCCACCCTTCCTGACACCCTTACTTGCCACATATCCCATTTGATTCCTCTCTTTTCCCCATCTGATGTGATACCCCTCACCTGTATTTTTGTTTTTTAGTGTAGATCCGCTTGCCCATTTTCGCCTCTACCCAAATGGAAACCACATACACCCAATAACTCAATACCTTGATTATTGAAAACGTACAAAACAAGGAGGAAATCAAGACTGTCAATTCCAACATTAGCAAGCTTAATTACTTCGTTCAAATCCTCTAGGACCAATGTGCCAACATCAAATACATCAAAGAGACACTCGACCAATTGATGGGATGCTCCCTGAACCCTACCTCTTCTGAAAAACCTTCCTATCATGAAGACACCGACTCTTCCCATTTCTAAGGTCCTCATTCCAACCACCTTCCTCGAGACCTACGCCTTCCCAGAATTAAGGTGAACAAATTTGATGGCTCAAATCCCACAACCTGGGTCACTCAAATGAAACATTATTTCTCTTTGCATTGCATTATTGATGATTTAGCCAAACTTCATTATAGTATCCTCAATTTGGATCTAGAATGCTGGCAGTGGTGGCAGTGACATAGAAAGGCACACTAAGGGTATGTTTCTTGGACATAGATTTGTTATAGCAAGATTTGCCTCACCATTGCTATCTTGCATAGAGGGTCTTTTTCCATTTCCCTATCCAGACTTATCAACCCCATTTTGATAAATCCAGAGCCAAAAACATATATTTTTCCACATATACACTCCCTAACTGCTTTGCAAGATGCGTATATGCTTGTTGCTCCACTACAGCTCGCGTATATCAGGATTTGTGCTAGAAAATACAAAATGAGGTCGGGTTTACATGTAACGACAAAAGATCTATGATCTTTGGCCTTCCATATACTGGAAACGTTCTAACTCAACCCTTCAGTTGCATTTTGGAGGCTATAAGAGCACAATTTCAAGCTATGGAAAAAGAGAGAGAAAACATTCAACTTTGAGAGAAAAGTTACTCTGGAGAAATTACTTCATATTGAGTTTGCATCCCTTTGTCCCTCAAGTCTGAACACCGTGTTCAGCCCCCAAGCTCTTCCCTTATTGTCAAGAGAATCTCTTTATATCTTTGTTATGAGCTTGCCTTTGGTGGAGGATTGAAGTGGTGGAGACCCAGTTGGAAGGAACTTGGTTTCTTGGTTTCGAACCGTGCCGACATGGAAGTCTGTAATGTTGATACTTCTGTTGATCAATTATTAATAGAAATACTCCTTTCTCGTCCAATCAATATCTTGCGAATATATGATTATTATCCATGGGCATGTTTGTAATGTTTATTAATGGAATGTGCTATCTGATGTGCTAACTCATTTTATATATTGTCACTATATACTTGCATCACTTGTTTGTTGAGAACTTCTTGCAGGTATAAGGCTTTGGGTCAAAGTGCTCAACGGTGGAACGACATCAAACGATTGGATCGAGGTAGGATTCTTCCTCGTATTGCACATTAGTTTATATAGCACATGTTGGAATTGAGTTGATTTCTGTAATCATACCTGTATATTGTGGTTTACCCTTGGCCATAGAGAGTTTTCCCCTTGTAACAGAAATGGCGACTCCACTGGGGAAATATCTTCCTTCCAAGGGTTGAAGTATTTTTCCTTCTTACGTTGCTCTTTTTCCTTTGTATTTCTTGTCGTATCACAGTTGGACATAGTCTGTTCACTCTGGGTCTGAGTTTTCAACCTTTTTACCTTGCCTAGCCTTGTTTTAAAAGATATACACCCTTTTTTCCCTGGCAGTTGCATGTATACGCTTGTTGTCCCACTACAAGAGGCGTATATACGCCCTTTTCTCTTGAACAAGAGTGTAGATCACTTCCCCCTTGCTTTTTTTCTTGGTTTAGTGACTACTGGGTAGGTTTTGAGGATCACTGAGCCTTCTTGGGTCTCTATGGTACCTGTTGAGATTATCTGGGATGACAGGAAACCTTTTTGGAGTTGAATTTCTGGGTGGCATCTTTCTCTTTGTTTTCCGCTTCTGATTTGTCCTTGGTAGTTGGGCTGTCTGCTTAGCTGCTTGGTATTCTGCTCGAGTGATTGCTTTTATACATAGTAGAAGTTATATATCAAGTCGCTTATCAGTCCATGCATTTTCTTTTTAAATCCATTGAAAATACAAAAAATTAGGCATTTTGCATTGGTTGATAATTTTGTCTTTGAGCTTTTATCATTAGCATAGCGCATCTAGCGAAAGATTGCATTTTACTTCTGAGTTGCAGAGTTAAAATTGAAGATTGCATTGTTTTTATTTAGCATATCATTCACTGAAAAGTTAAAGTTAGGCTTTGCACTATATATATTTTTATTTTTATGCAGAGTCATAACACCATGAGTTTCATTTCCATACCTCTTTGAGTAATCACGACCAATACAATTTACGCTTTAAACTAAAACTGATTAGTCACGATTTTATTTTTTAGGGTGCACAAACTAGCCTAGGATTTAGTGCCTTGGAATAGGATTTTGTGAGTAAACTTCTCCAAGGCAATTAAATCAACTTATGTGTCTGAGACAAGGAGTTGAGAAATCCATTGTATAATTGGTAATATTAGGAGGCTCTTCTCACACTGGAGTTAATCACGAGGTCGCGTGAATTTAGTTGAAGGGATAACCCCTGGATACTCACTTAGCGTCATAAATATTTCTGTGGATTTATTCGTATTTGGGGATCTTGCTAGTACCCATACTTCTGTGAGAGGCAGTGATTTCAAGGTTTCGGGCTTTGCTACCTTGCCCATACGATGATCCAGACTTATGACTTCTCGCCTATGCATCGGTTATACAATGGTTTATTTGTTGCTTGACTTAGTTTCTCATAGGTTACTTGCAGGGGTTATTCTGCTTGTATCTTGAGTCAAATAGGGGTCAGACAACACACAACTTTTATGGAGGATTACCTCTCTGGGGGGGGTCTGACCGATTGGTTGTTAATCCTACGAGGGCCCTTATAACTGATTCTGTTACCTCCAAAATTTAGCAGGGAGTCTCAGGTCCCTCCTGGACAAGGCATACCTTATTTATCAAGGGAGGCCACTCAGCCACTTTAGCCCATTTGCATGCATATTGGTCGTTTGACTTTTTGGTATGCTCTTTGATTACCAGTTGGCCTTAGGATATCTTTTTATTTGTTGAGATTCGTAAGTCATCGTGGAGTCAGACAAACTTCCTCGCAGGTCCCGTCGGTTTTTACAGTTACCACCGGTTTTCGAGTTATTGCCTTCTAAAAGGCGTAGAATTATCAGGAGTGGTACACACACATCCACTTTTCAGACTTGTGATCCCACAAGGATGAGTATTGAGTCTAGTCTTCAGAATACTGGGTGTTCAACAACTCCCAATCCCACTATAGTTAATTACACTCCTTTGACACCTGCAGCCGCTACAGTGGCAGTGCTGAAGGCCTACACCGGTACTATGGCTCGACCCGTAGTCAATTCTTCGTCTCTTGCCTCTAACCCTTTTGGGGGTTTTGGCCACTCGCTGAGTTACAATGTTTAGACCATCCCCATGACTACTAGTATGTTTTCTTATGGTATGCCAAGTTTCACTTCGCAGTCTTCGACTACCATCCCAGCTGTTGGCCCTAACGCTAGCCTTGGACTTGGGGGCACCACACCTCCGTACACTCCCTTTCTGTTTGGTAGCTCTCATGTTCCCCAAGTGAATCCTAATGTAGGAAGTGTCCCCTTCCCTAACCCCGGGTCTAATCCTTCTACAACTAGATGAAACAACCAAGATGGCGG
>ML793591.1:619740-631032 GCA_009831015.1 Picea engelmannii
CTGTTGTCCTCATAGGTTCAAGTGGGTGCTTGAACACAGGGAGTTGTAGCTTCCATCTGGTTGCAGCCAGAGAAACCAGGGTGGCAGGGTGGTGCAAGGGAGAACTCTTGTTCTCTGTTATACAGGTTGGTTCCTGTATGATTTGAAGTTGGTACTTCCATCTAGTTGGTGCTGGAGAATCTAGGGAGTTGGTGCTTCCTTCTAGTGGGTGCTAGAGAAAACAAAGAGTTGGTGCTCTTAGCAAGTAGCAGCTTGCAAAACTGAGGTTGTAGCCTCATTACGAGTTGGTGCTCATATGTATGATAATGTAAAGAATGTAAATATTACTTATCATATAAAGAAAAAAAGGTTTTTACCCTGTATGGGTTTCCTCGGGAAATATTTGTCTCTGTGTTTCTCATATATGTGACTGATGCTGAATGTGCCATTGTTTATTTCCCTGCATTATTGTGATCGTCATTCAGTGTTTCTGCAAAGAGTTTAAAAGAAGCATAATTGTTTAAGCATGGTAACAACTGATTCACCCCCCCCCTTCAGTTGTCCAATAGGGGGTTCTTACAACACCTTAAAAATAAGGAAAATAAATGAAATCATAAAAATTGCAAGCACACCACTCAAAGAAAAATCAAACAATCTAAAAGATAATCATGTGCTTGAACTCCTCATGCTAGTGATACCCTGTTGTCACCAAGTTCTATTTCCACGCGAGTTATCTCTTCACAAATAAAACTCACTTGCATACGAAAAAATGGAATCACACTCATTTCCATAAAAGGAAACACACCTACAGGAAAGGAAACAACAAGGATTTAGAGAAACTCACTAAAGTGAATGCACATGTTCTTATCTCTCATCTTACCGCTTCTCCTCCCCCAAGTTGCAATTGTAACTATAAAATAAGAAATTTGTGAAAACAACCTACCTATTCTCTAATCCCTTTAGCATCTCCCCGACAACGATGCCAAAAATGTCAGGTAAATTATATGCTTTTAATTTTCCTACATTTTAATGTCAACCCGGGGCTCGTAAGCTTGCGAGATGCATGCATAGTATGTGCAGGATCAACGCTTAACTAGTCCTATCTAATTGCAAACCAAAGAAAGCAAGATAAACTGAACTTATTATTTCAAAAATCAATTCCTTGACAAGTCCTCGACAACGACGCCAAAACGTGAGGTATTTTAATGGTGTCCAAAATTCTGAAACATTTTCTACAATCCGAGGTTTGTAAATTTATGAGTTGTGTGCAGAATTAGATCCGGGATCACAAAATTCTTGGTCAAAGTAATCTATGTAAACCTAAAGAGTATTTCAGATTTCACTCAAGGAACTCAAAAATTTTCTCACACAACGACGCCAAAATGTGAGGTATTTTAATTGTGTCCAAAATTTTGAAACATTTTCTACAATTCAAGGTAAGTAAATTTATGAGTTGTGTGCATTATGTGTGCAGAATTAGATCTGGGATCACAAGATTCTTGGTCAAAGTAATCTATGTAAACCTAAAAAGTATTTCAGATTTCACTCAAGGATCTAAAAGTTTTTCTCACGACTAAAGGGACTAATTTTAACCTTCAGTGGTAGTAGCTCCAGTATTGGCTCAAACACTTGGTGTAGGCCTATACTCGTACTATGTCTCAGTTAAATAGTGTAGAGTCAAAATGAGTCACTTTCAAGTTATGAGCTATTCTCTAATTTCAAACTTAAAGAAAAAAATGTTGGAAATAAATGCTTGTTCAAAAGAAATTAAACTAAACGATCACACACCTTAACTAATCTACTTTACTTCTTAATGACCAACACTTCATAAATTAATCACTAAACATGTTTGTTTTAATTCTAATGACTAACATTCAGAAATCTCATATTTACAGATTTCCTGCAATAACAACCATCTACAAGAATTTCTGTGTGTTGCAGGTTTCCTTATGGTGTCAACAATTACAAACATTCTTACAGGAAATTACAGAGTATTGATTCTATTGCAGGAATTTACAGAAATGAACATAGATAACAAATAATAGTGAATGTAATGAAAACCTAATCAAATACAAATACAACACATACTAGGGGGCCCTCCTGGGATGTGTTGTTTAGAAAATCCCAAAAGATCTAAAACACATTTAACACCACGAATGAGAAAATGCCTTCATATATTAACAATGATTAAAAGTGCAGATTAAAAAGTTCTCCAAATCATCATAAAAATACTTAATTCTGCTAGCTAATCACCATACCATGAATTATGTGTTATGTTTATATAGAGAGATGATTGGGATGGATTACAACAGATTCCCCAATCCGAATTTAACAAATTTAATCAAATTCAGATTTGATAATAAGTCACTATAGGATATTTGGCAATTACATTTTTAGAAAAACAACCGTATCTCCCAAATCATATCCTTTCTGGAAAGCATGTCTACTCGCTAGTAAATTTGGCTCATTCTGCACAAAACCCATATCACAAAATTTTGAGATTCATCTTCATTACCTCAGAAATTGCGTCGGAAGTTTGCTACCTGGAAACTGTTGTCATGTTGATCGAAATTTTGACCATGAGATGGAGGCTGCCACGTTGGACCTGAGTACGAACTGAATAACAAAGATCCATATTGGGGGTTCTAGAAAGAAATCCCATGTTTCAAATTTTCCCATGGAGGTGCGCACATATGTCAATCATGGAGTTTATTTTTCCTTTTATTACATGAAATTATATGTAACTGCCATTAGTAAAAGTCAAGCATAATATTCTTTAATTTATTAAAAATGAAGCAAAATTGACATTAATCAACTACTAAATTACAAGGATAAGTATAATGATATTTTACGAGAATATGTGATAATTTGAATGATTAATGAGTGAAAGTAAGAGATAAATGGATCAAAGGATAACTGTAGATGATGAAAATGGTGACAACATAATGAAAAATAAGCAACTCAACAACCAATATTTTCACCTTTTTCACTTTTACGTGTCTTATTATATACTTGGATTAACTTAGTGACTTCTCATAAATTCTCAAACTTTATATATATATATATATATATATATATATATATATATATATATATATATATATATTCCTCCACGTAAAGAGAGTTTCATATTTCTTTTTCATTCCCCCATGTAAAATTCATCTACTATGGAATATTTTGATGTACTTGATCCTTCATCACATGCACTTCAAAACACTTGGAACTTTTCTTTTAAATTAGATTTTCTTACCATGTAGGTGACAATTAACTTTACATATGCCAACTAAAAAATCTTTGTTTGATTTGATATTTTTCTACATGTACTTTAAAAGATACGAAACTTTCCTTTTTAATTTTATTTCTTACCATGTTTGTGGCAATTAACTTCACTTATTGCCAAGTATGGACTCTTTGTTTTACTTATACTTATTTATGTGCACTTTTGTTTTCTACCAAAGATTTTTGGCTTTTTTGGCCATAAGAAATTATTTTTATAAGTTTCTTTTCTTTTTCTTACCCTCTTCTTTTTTCTTTATTATGAGAATTAAGAGTGGACCACCAACCTAGAGTTATTGTAGAACTCTTTTTTTATTAAATGTCACTGGAAAAATAAACTTGATCACAAATTAGTAGAACAACCAAAACAAATAAATTACTTGACCACAAACCAATGGAAAAAACTGTTCTGACACTACCTGAAGCAAACATCTTGGTCACTTCACCTGAGAATCAATTATAACTTGGCTCCTTCAAAGCTAGGCATCCTACCATTTTCACTCTAACCTTTTTTAAGGAATTTTCAAATAGCAAAATTTTCAGGGCGCTGACAAGACATAACAAAGTGCACATGGTCAAATTTTTTGGTTCTAGTTAGCTACAAATTTGGAGTTATAGGTCGTGGAAGTTAGGGTTTTTTAGTAGTCCTAAAACTATTCTCAAACACATGTACTTAGTTTATTATGCTATTTTAAGGATTTGATACATAACATCTGATACATAAGCCTTGATATATCATAAGAAACAATAGTATACACAATGTACACCAAATGTGAGCATGAAAGACAACTCCAAAATAGATAAGAGAGATGAGCCACAATAACTCCTTAAATAATAGGAGAACCTCCTCCAAATACCCCACTAACATTTATATATCCACATCACATGTTCCCTCCAATAATTATTACAAGACATCTACATATACCTATTCACTCATTATACATGTGGGCCCTTTATTAGGTTGATCCATTTTACATATACATTTAACCTCATATATGCCCCCCTTTGGATGATATCAACTAGTTACTTATTAGGTCCATATTCGACTTCATCAATCACGATAATTCCCTACCATAATAGGGATTAAGAAAGTGTAATAATATTTTGTAAGCATCAAGATACCATCAAAAATTAAATTAAACTAAATTTAGATGATGCTATGAAGGGAAATCTAAGCATTGCAAGATGTAAATGTGTGATCATAAACAAGGATGACATAGTCCTTGGAATTTTTTAACAAATTTATAGGTGATAACAAATATCCGGGAACAATTTCAGGCCTTACAAAAAAATGTATTAACTGAGATTTTATTAACTAAGTGGTGTTGAATTTTGTTAAATCAACAAACTTTACTAACAACTTTCTCTAAAGCGAAAATGGATAAGATAACTTTGGCTATCTAAGATTTAATCATGCAAAATAAATAATGAAAACATGGAAGGTTAAGATTCAACCCAAGATAATTTATGAGATCAATGTTAACTAAAGGTGAGGATAATTCAGGTAGGGGTAGATGGTTGTAAATATGATGATAATGGAAAGACCTGAGTGGAATCACTAACCATCTGTCAATTTGTTAAACTTTAAATGCAATGGTCATGGTTTAATTTGTTGGTTTCCCAAACACTGCATCCAATATGGTTTTATAGACCATAATGTAGTATTTAACTTTAGTGTCACCCTCTGCATCACTTTTAGTTCAGATTCAGTTTGGGTGGTTCACTTTGTTGGCCACCTACTTAATTTTTAATGGAGTGATCCAACCTAATCTCAACTTTTATAATTTATTCTCTTCATTGCTATATATAGTTAATTTTGGGTGTAAACCTTTGATCCATAATCAATTGTTGTAGCTAACTTTGTTGGTCATCCCACATTGTTAAATCAACAAACTTTACTAACAACTTTCTCTAAAGAGAAAATGGATAAGATAACTCTGGCTATCTAAGATTTAGTTATGCAAAATAAATAATGAAAACATGGAAGGTTAAGATTCAACCCAAGATAATTTATGAGATCAATGTCAACTAAAGGTGAGGATAATTCAGGTAGGGGTAGATGGTTGTAAATATGATGATAATGGAAAGACCTGAGTGGAATCACTAACCATCTGTCAATTTGTTAAACTTTAAATGCAATGGTCATGGTTTAATTTGTTGGTGTCCCAAACATTGCATCCATTGTGGTTTTATAGACCATAATGTAGTATTTAACTTTATTGTCACCCTCTGCATCACTTTTAGTTCAGATTCAGTTTGGGTGGTTCACTTTGTTGGCCACCTAATTAATTTTTAATGAAGTGATCCAACCTAATCTCAACTTTTATAATTTATTCTCTTCATTGTTATATATAGTTAATTTTGGGTGTAATCCTTTGATCCATAATCAATTGTTGTAGCTAACTTTGTTGGCCATCCCACATTGTTAAATCCAAAAACAATCATTTCATCTAATATTAGATGTGATTGTTAAATTGTTTAGATACAGAGGTATCACATTTATTAAGGGTTTATTAAGCATTTGTAAAAATTGTTAGTCTCAACCCCATTATAGTCTTGGATGGAGTGGTACCCATATTAACTTTGTTAGCCACCCAAATATTTGTTAAGGTTGGTGTTTATTAAGCATACAAGAAAGTTGTTGGTAGCAACCTAGTTAACTTTCAATATAATCATTTAGGTAGGTATCGAATGTGATAGCAAACTTTTTTAGTCATCTAAATAACTTTGATGAAGTACATTGATGTGTTAATGAACTTTGTTGTCTCCTCATCTCATGCTATCTTTATGGCTACTTTGAAGTGTTGGGGAAAGACCGTCAACCATTAAACATCCATATTATCATCATAGCTTGGAGGGTTCACAATTGACTACTTAAAAGTATCGAAGAAAGGCCATCAACATAAAACCCTAATAAATGGTATGAAATTCCCCACTCTTTATGATTGGTGAAACATCCATATTCTTACTATGACTTGAGATTGATTAATAATGTAAAACTCCCCACTCTCTATTATCAATCTCATATTTATTAACCATTAACCATTTATATTATCATTATAATTTTACATTAACTACCTATATCATTAAGATTCACTTATTCATAATCTCATTCTTATACCTTATAACACTCCCCCAAAATAAAATAAACATATAAATAAAATCACCAATCCAAATACAATTTTAATTTTTTATAATCTTTTCACATTCCTTATACCGTTATGTACCAAGTATATAATCATTTTAAAATTACATATTCCTAAGGATTTTATGTACCATGTATATAATCATTATTAAATTAGATAATTATATATTTATTTTTAAATGAGATAATTATATAATCATGTTTAAATTAGATAATCATATCGATTTTATTTTTTTTACAAAATGGTTTTTAAATTCAAGTGCTAAAGAAATTTGAAGTTTAATGTTTCGAGTGAATTTTACTCATAAGATGAACTGTCCACTCATGAGAATGTTCTTAGATAATCAAAGGTAGCTATGGAAGTAAGTGATTTTTAGATTTAAATGTATAAGAAATATTGAACTTTTTACTTATAGATGAGTTTTTTGTTTTTTAGGGTAAGAGGTTCAATTGTAATTGGGTAGTATTTGGTTTTAAATATGTAATTAAGGAATATTGTTAGCAGAAAATATGTAATCCTTTTGGAGGTAGTATCGACGATGACCACAAGAGGAATTGGCTTTCTTGCAGATATTATCTAAGTCAAAACTACTTTTTAGTTATGGAGTATGACCTAAATTTGCTTTTAATTGGTTAAGAGCTCATTTTTTTTGGACATAAAGAAACAAGTTAATGACCCAAGACCTAAAGATATTTGGCAAGATCAAAAGTCTACCCTTTTACAAACTACCAACAAATTATTTTAAGTGATCAAGTTTTGTTTACATGTGATGATGTAAATGCATGTCAAAGTCTTGAAATTGTATTATAAACTTTTTTTTTGCTAAAAAATACTCTATCCTTAATAATAAATTAAATATTTCCATAAAATATCAAACTTAATTTTTTTTATATAATTAAATCTAAAATATTTTATTAAATAATAAATTAAACATTTCCATAAAATATCAAACTTAAAATTTCTTATATAATTAAATCTAAAAAATTATTAAAAAAATAATATTAGAAAAAATAATCTTAACCTAATTCAAGAAAACAATAAAGGAATTTTCTCACTAAAGTGATACAAATTCATATCAAAGCATTTTAATAAAATCCTTTTCGTTGTCGTATATTTTGTTCTTGTCGATCAATGTGAGATCAAAAGATTTGAGAACTTTTTTTATGGGCACTTGTTTATAATATATTTTTTTCCACAATATATAGTTAAGCTTTTTTGGTTTGTATAAAGTAAAATTAGTGTACTTGTGAAGTGGGAAAAGGGAACACCAAAGGGAATCGGAATCGTGGATAATAGTAAAAAGATAATTTATGGTTATATATGGATTTTATTCATTGAATAAGTTTTATATGTTATTTATTTATATATATAGTTGATAGTCACATTTATGTGAAAGTATAGTTGATAGTGACATGTTTGGTCATAATTAAAAGGAGCTTTGGGTGAGTTAATCATAAATGGGTGGGATATATTTCACGATGTAGAACAATGGTTGATGGAGTGTATTGTTAAGACACTCTGTTATGTGAAGTCATTGATTCGAAACCCTCACCTTACCTTGTGTGTCGCGTGAGGGGCCGTGTTGACATGCTTAGAGTTTATAGTGGTAGCAGTCGGATAACACGACCATGTGCCACATGAGTACGTACCTGACTAGTTGTTGATTCCACCAGTCACAAAAAAATAAAAGTAAATCATCACGATCCTACCTTAATCATGGCTACTCCTTGTTATAGTGAGAAAACCTCTTCAAACAATGCGTGTGATTATATTAAATTTGCTCAAGGAAACTCAAGAAAAACAACACAAAGAAATAGTACTTATAGATTCAATTAAGGAGGATGAGGCTCTAATTGTTAACCCAGTCTTCCTAGTTAATACCGACGTTCCATCCCTTGTTGCCATTGACGACATGATTTGTAGTAGACACAACATAGTGAACCATCCCCTACAATTACACACTAGCCATTAAGTGAAGCGTTCATTTAAAGTACCTTGAGGGTACCTGGCATCCAACAAATTGGTCATGGGATGTGGCATGTAGTGGTTTCTATTAAACTAGCACAACCGCTAATACAACAGCTGGAAAACGCCGAAAGGTATCGGCTTGTAAAGAATTTATTAAATTTTATTATTGATTAATAAACGGTTGGGCTTCATTTATCTGGTGTTAATATTTTAATTTATGCTAATCACTTACCTGGCAATCAGTTAGCTATCAAAGCAATTTTTAAATATGATTAGGTAAATGTAAAAAAGTAAACACATAAACTGATGTCTTTATAATAGCTAGGAAGTTAATGATTGAAATCACAGCCATTTATTTTGAGTGACTACTAAGAATATTCCAACCATATTTAATCCTGTCCATAGAAAACTTATTAAGCACTAAACCCCTATTAAATCTGCCCATTATCAATAGGTGTACGCCTTTTGGCGTAATTATATGCCTCTCAAAACGTGTTGCAGTGTTTGGAAAAAACATTGCGCTTGGCCAATAATGTTTTGTAATGTGTGGTATGGCTAGTAATAGATTATGAGGTTCATAGTGATGTAATTTATATGTAAGAATGATTTCAAGCTAAAGTATGTACGCATATTTTTACCATTTTTCATTTGTTTGCAAAAAAATATGGACATGTACATTAGTGTAACTTCTTTGAGCATTGGGTTTGGGGTGAGCATTGAGCCTTATTAGAATCAACGCTTCAAATCTATCTCCATTGGTTTTTAAGAAGATGTCTACTCTAAAGGTCACTCTATCATTGACAAAACCTTTATTGCCCACAAAAGTAGAATCCCATCACACTTAACTTCCCCAATACCGCCAAAGAGGGGGAAAGGATTAAATATTAGCATACCCATAAAACTAGGGAAGAACACCAAAAAGAATTTAGAGTGGATATATTTTTTCCATAAGAAAATTAGCTCAATTATATTAATGAAAAAATATATATATTTACATCGACTAGACCTCACAAATACAGAGCAGAACAAGTCCATAGACCATGCCCATAGCAAAAAAACATACACCCCCAGAAACGTCAAACAAAACCAGCACGTAGGTTGAAAAGGAGAAACAGAGTAGGGCTAAAAACCCCAAACAAAACACCAGAGCCACCTCCACCGCAGATCTTCAGCTTTAAACACCAAAACGCACCTGAAAACTAGCCCTCGAAAGCATGAAGACAACTTTGGCAAGAAAAATAAATAAAAACAGATCTGCACTAGAAACAGAAGACGCGGACGAGCGTGCCCGAAACTTGGCCACCTATTGTGGCCTTAGCCCCTAGTCGCCTCCACAGGAGTGGCCGCTGCCAACCGAAACCGGTTACCCATTCATTGTGTACGAGACCACCGCCGATGCCGCCGTCCTCTAGCCCTCGAACCATGCCTGTTCACATTGGATGGGTCCGCCTTGACCCCTTGACGCCGCCACATAATGGTCGCAGCCAACCGCCTGTGCACAAAACCTCCACCGCCATCGTCGACGTCGTCGCCCTCAATCCCTATAATTCCCTGTCTCGAGCGCTCTGGAAGGGACATAAGCCCTCACTTCTCTATGGCAGCCAGGGTTGCGGCTATTGAAACTTAGCCGCAGAGCCCGCCGAGAAACCCTAATGGACTCTCAAAATCACATACTCACACCTCGCTCTCTGGCCACCTCTCGGTGGGAATACTGCAATTTTGCAAAAGGAGAGGGCCTAAAATACATACATACATAGTACTTTTGTGTACAAGTATTATGTAGTATTAATTGCATGCATTCACATTATCATTGTTGTGTATAATTATTATGTAATATTAATTGTATGCATGCATGTTATCGTGACAAATTTGTTAGATGTTGAGTTAAATCAAATCTCCAATGCATCCCATATATAAATATTTCATATGTATATTTGAAAAATAAGGAAAAATCTATTAAAGATTGGTACAATAGAAAGGATAAGTGAGATGTTATTTCTTCTTTCTAAGTGGAAACTACCTTGTGTATACACACAATGCCAATCCATTCGACGTGTCTTTTTCTTTCCACACAACAAAAAATATAGAACCAAAAATCAACGAAAGACTACAATATTTCAATCCTTGACACCACAATCTTCAAGGCAATCCAAGGAGAAAATATACCAAAGTCTTCTGATAAGTTTCAATCTTCCAGGGAAATATTATAATGCATAAACTAGATCTGAAAACTCGTATCACAACAATAATAGCAACAACAAATCAACTCTTATCTTTTCAATTATAATGTCAAATCACTTAAAATAATTTCTCTTTACTTATGTCAAATCAACAAGACATATATAACTGTAAATTACAAACCATGAAGAACATAGAAGGTTGAAAATCAAATATGCAATTCATGTTGGAAAATTGATTGTATTGATGCCAACCTTAGAAGAAGTCCTAAAGAAAATCCTAGAAACCCCTAAAAGTGATGATTGTTGATTAAGGTTGGTTTTCATTGATGTCAACCCTTGAAGAAAGCCCCACAACACAAAGGTTTGGGTAATGGAACCAAGATTGTTTGATGTAAATATGACTCATTATTGTCTTGTCATGGTTGATAAGAAGAAAAGATGGATGAACTCCAAAGTGGTCCCCTTATGGTGAAAGCCCTCACGGGAAGATGCTTTGCGGAGTAAGAGAACCCATGATTAATTGTGGAATAATGAGATGAAGGACAATGAATTTGTCAGGTAAACTATCCTAGATGGATAGTGCTTGTCATTCCATTTTCGGTGGTATGTGGAATGTCACATAACTCCTCACAGTTAGAGAGTTATGGCCATGAGAAGTTGGAGTCCCCAGGTTTGGGTAATGGACCCAAGTTTGTTTGATGGATAATAGTATGAGTTATGATATATTTTCAGATAATACTATT
>ML793592.1:0-11292 GCA_009831015.1 Picea engelmannii
TGCTTAAGGAACATGTAGTGTTGTTAGGTTTGATGTTTGACAGATGCAGAGAATTGAAGATATCATTGAATCTCAGAAAGTGTATATTTTGTGTACCACATGGGAATTTGTTGGGTCACATAGTATTCCGAGAAGGAGTATTAGTAGACCCAACCAAAGTTGCAGTTATTGTGAACATGCCACCACGTACGAGTGCTAATAAATTGCGCTCCACGCTGAGACACACAGGGTACTATCGCAGGTTCATCAGAGGATATGCAAGCATTACTTCACCTCTGGAAAATCTACTGAAAAAGGTCAAAACATTCCAATGGAATCCAGAATGTGATAAATCATTTGAGACCCTAAAGGAGAAGCTCAACACAACACCGATTCTGATATTCCCAAACTAGGAAAATGAATTTCATGTCCATGTAGATGCTTCAGCAATTTCCTTAGAAGCTATCTTAGCGCAACCTGGAGATGGAGCCATGGATCATCCTATCTATTTTGCGAGTCGAAAGTTGTCACAAGAAGAGTGCAACTACACAACGACAAAAATGGAGGGTTTAGCCATGATGTATTCTTTGCATAAATTTAGACATTATTTGTTAGGTTCTGATTTTAAGTTCTTTACTGATCATTCTGCATTGAAATATCTAGTTAAAAAACCTGTGTTGGAAGGGAGAATTTGTAGTTGGTTTCTATTATTTCAGGAATTCTCTTTTGAAATAATTATTAAGACTGGAATATGCAATGTAGGACCTGATCACCTGTCCATATTAGAGTCAGGGGAAAGTGGCAGAGCAGTTGACGATCAGCTCCAAGATGAAAACTTGTTCTGAGTTGAGGCCATACTAGAGTACCTGGAGAACATAGTAGTCTTCTTAAGTACAGGGGCCTGCCCAGAAACATATTCCGCAACCCAGAAACACCATATGGTTGTTAGAGTAGCGGATTACCAGTTGATTGCAAGATAGTTGTATAAATTTTGACTAGATAGTATCCTCAAAAGATGCGTCTTAGACCATGAAAGATAATATATACTATGGGAATGCCACAACAGAGTTGCGGGAGGTCATGTGGGAGGAAAGGCCACTGAGCATAAATTTCTCTAAGCCAGAATCTGGTGGGAAATTCTCTTCAAGGATGCAAAGGAATATGCTAGATCATGTGATGTTTCTCAAAGAGTGGGTAATCCATCACCACGAGATGAATTACCACTTCAACCAGTTTGATCTCTACAACTAAGCATTCAAAGGCTAGGTACATCATTATTTCAACTGACTACCTTACACGTTGGGATGAAGCAACAATTGTTCAGGATTGTTCAACTGATACTGCTGCTAGGTTAATTTTTGAGAATATTATCACTTGATTTGGATGTCCTAGGAACCTAACCAGTGATCAGTGAGCTCATTTTATTAGTAGCACTATATCCAAGCTTACAGCATATTTCCTGATCCAACATCACAAAAGTAGCCTTTATCACCCGTAGGCCAATGGAACAGTAGAATCATTCAACAAGATTCTGGAGAGAGGGTTTACAAAGGTCTGTTGCGCAAATTGGGAAGATTGGGATGACAAAGTTCCAGTAGTACTATGGGATTACAGGAAAACCACAAATAAACTCCACAGGTACACATCGTTCAGCTAGTTTATGGGAAAGAGGCAGTTGTTCCTGCATAATTCATCACTCCAAGTTTGTACATGGCACAGATCACACATATGTTGGAGGAAGAATTAGTTGCATAGATACTTATGGAATTACAAGAACTCGAGGAGACCAGGTTTTAGAAGACAAGGAGACAAGGTTCTACTCTATGATAGTCACATTAAAACCAAAGTATTTGTGCAAGGAGACAAGGTTCTACTCTATGACAGGCACATTAAAACCAAAGTATTTGCGCAAGGAGACAAGGTTCTACTCTATGAAAGGAACATTAAAACCAAAGTATTTGCGCAAGGAGACAAGGTTCTACTCTATGATAGTCGGTACCAGAAGCATCCTGGCAAGTTGTGCATGCATTGGTTGGGAGCATTTATAATTGTGGACATCCACCCTTCAAGAGCAGTCAGACTCGCACAATTGGATGGTATGTTGTGGCCAGGATTGGTGAATGGCGCTCACCTGAAACCCTATATATCTCAGAACTGAGATAAAACGATTGTTTTTCTAGTTCGAAGGAGCATGTATAATAGTTATATTTGAGTTTTCTAATTTTTTTGTAAATTCAGTTAATAAAGTCAATGTGCGCAGTGTTGTGCCATGACATGTAGTTTATTTTTTGTTTAAGTGTTGGTTTATGCAGAATGGTTGACTCAGGAATGTAGGATTAGAAGCGTAAAGAATACATTAAGGACAATCATTAATATGACGGGAACCCCTTTGTGGTCGGAAGAAGAAAGAATCTGAATACGATATGAGTCCATGTGCCACACAAACCTAGTATAGTCACATCCTTTATTTCCATTGCGGTACCCCATCTGAATTTAGTTAAGACATAAAGACACTATACGCGAAGATGTCATCGGTATTCGCATCAAGATTCCCACCCGTCAAATAGAAAGGTTTGAAACTGACCACGTCCCTATCCAACTTGCACAAGTAAATGCCAGAATCACCCGATAGGATTTACCCCATTAACCCATCCCATCGAACAACTCAGATCCAAGTTGCGTACATATGGTCATGATGAACAATAGTTATTGCTAAAATTTCCCGCTAAGACCGAGTATAAGGCTTTGAGAATGCATCATTTGCAAAGAACTTAGCAATTTCTGAATTATGTAGAGTGAGCAAGCATGTGCAGTTGAGAAACCTGTAGTTGTGATCCTTAATCCTTAGCTTGCCGCAGAATTTTTGATAACTCATAATCCACAATGTCGAGAGCCACAAGAAGCCAAAGAGCCATGTCTAAAGATGCGGTACTAAACGAGCCCTGCTACCCCCAAGTCGAGGTCGTGGGTGATCTCAAGGGGAAGGTGGAGCAGGTCAATCTCCTTGATCTTGACTTAACAGATCTGGTCTTGTTCCCCTAGATGAACATAGACGTCTTATGGGATATAGCTCCAGACTATTTGGGAGGCATGCAATTCGTGCCAAAACTGGAATTTATCAACCTATTCAACTCGACTATCATGAACCTCAGAGACCTGCCAGTATTCATACCATTGGTGATGTTGGGAAGTGCACCAAATTCCTTATCAGCAGGATGCATGAATGAAGTCTCTGTTTGGATAGGCGGTACCCAATCCATGTTGAAGACATCCATCAGCTTATTGGATTGTCCCTCTAAGGATAGGATGTCTCGAAGGGATTCCAAGGTCCTAGTAAGAACCGAAAAAAAAATGAGAGCCCAGCCTCTATGAAAGATTCCACACTCAGAAGGGGGGGCGCACAACAAAAATTGACCCCATACTACTAGAGATAGTTAGGACTAGTTGTTACATCATAGCCAACAAGGTTATGAGGTCATATTACAAGGGAGAATGCATGCTAGATGCATTTTCAGTAGCAGATGTTTGCGCCAATGGGGTTGTATTCAATTGGTGTAGTTACCTACTGGAGGAACTACTAGTGGCTTGCGAAGAAGCCTAGGAATCCTAGGAGAAGGGAGGCACCTTCACCTATGGATATATGTTGATGGAATTCGCAATGTTCAAGTGGAAACCACCCGTGGGAAGACCACCATCACTATAATACAAGGGGGCACCTTGCGAAGATGTTTGAGCCCTGGCAGTCCAGGATGGATTTAGAGAATACATCTTTCAACACTGCAACGTTCTCTAAGTGGTACAATGGGCTTATAGATGCAACACATAGGCTGTGCATTCTACAGAAGCTCCTCAACTACAACACAAGGAACATTACTTTTAGTATGAACCGACATCATATGTTTGTATGGACAAGGCATGCTAACAGGGAGGATTCCCACTCAAGGATGTTTTCATTCTACCTAAATGAGGAGGCCTTTGACAAAGAGGCAATTTTGTGGCCAAGAGTTAAACGCAACCTGCGCAAATCAGGGATGCACTATATTCTGCCTTTCGAGTTCCTGAAGAAGAAAGGAAAATAAGTAGGGGTAGGACCAAGCATAGGATCAGAGCCATAGAAGAAATAAGCTCTGACACAGTCGGACTCTAAGGAGGAAGACAAGACGTAGACATTAGAGTGTAAGAAAAGAACATTGTCAGTCTTCTAGTCACTTCCAAATAAAGTCATGTTGATAGGAAAGGATGTCAACGTGATCCTGAGTGTTTCATTCAGCACAGAACCAATGGCGAAGAAGCTCAGAACCAGGGTCTCGCCAAGTAAATTTATGAACCCCCAACCCATTGCATCGGTCATCCCCCGCATCCGCTCAGCGGTCAGAGCAACCCCCATCATCCATATTCAGGATGACCCTGATCCTGACACCTTTCCATCCACCATCATCCTTGAGAACCCTCCTTCACCACTACAACCACATTCACCACCCCCAAAAACCACCATTCCACCCCAAACCACAGATCCAGAACCAATGTAACTTGATCCCCCAGAGAAAGCAGAGCAAGAACTCTTGGAAAAAACCAAGGAGTTTCCTGAGCCGAGACCAGAAGTTTCTGGTCCAAACCCGGAAGTACTAGAGAAAATCCTACAACTGACTGGTCCAAACTTGAACATCCAGCACCAACAGATTGTTCCTTTTGTGCTAGAAAGGACACCCAAATGGTGGAGGAGCCACAAGCTCAAAGTACCTAGCAATCCCCTCAACGGCCAAGGTTAAGGGTGGCCAAGAAAATGCAACGCATGAAGAAAATGAAATAAATAGGAAGGAGATACTAGAGGTTCAGAAGGAACCTGATTCAACATCCGGGCAGAGTGTGACACCTGCGCAGGAATAGTTGGAGTTGGTTCTCCAAAACCCTCAGTAGTGCACAGAGTTGTTGCAACTCTTCCTAGCCAGAGAGAAGGTTATGACACTTTTTACATCAACTTTGAGGTTAAGGCTGGTGCCAAGACCATTCCCAGGGGAGGTGAAAGTAGAGACTCCCTCAGAACACTCAGCATCCAGTGGAATTCCACTGCGGACTCGAGCACCCAGTGACGTAGCACCATCTCCCGCTAACCTTTCATAGTGTCTAGCGACACACATGGTTGGAATGATCAGAGAATCCACTGATCAACTAAATCAGAGGCTCTAGAAGGCTGAGAGGTCTGACAAATACATAATGGATGAAGCGCTCCTTGCGCAAGAATGCGGGACATAAGAAGTGCATGAAAATATCCAGGTTGAGCGTAGACTGGAAAGAGTGCAGGAAAGGATTTTTGAAGCTTGGATGGGGATTCGAAAGGTCACACCCAAATTTCCCGAAGCTAGCGATGCAGGAGAGTCAAAGCATCATATTAAGATGCTCCAAGGAGCATAGACACAACTAGCCATTCACGCTAAGCATACGGAAGTGCAGTTGCAGCAAACTCAACAAGAAGAAGAGAAACAACCTCAAAAGTTGCAGGAGCAAATGGAGAAGATAGTACTACAAGGCAACAATGACTGAGCTGTACTACATAAGCACACAACTAAGTACACAAATATTTTTAGGGAAATCAGTGATTGGATGGGAATCATCATTAGATGCAACCAGGTCCTGGGGATGTGCGCACCAAAATCTAGGTGTTTAATGAATAAGTTGTGGCCACGATGGATCCGTTGGAGCAAAAATAGAAGTTCGACCAGATCTAGCAGGTGGACAATGAATTGAATGCCCTATTTGAGGCGTAATCCGTAGCAAAGAAGGAGTTGCGCGACTTATGGCCTATCATTCAGACAGTGTACATGCAGATGCATCAATTTCATGAAACAACAGATTCTTAGTGGAACTCGTTGGTCGCATCCAAGCCAAAGGGGTGTAGTACAGAGGCGACCCAACAATTTGTAGCAGAGGCATCACTCCTTGACAGGAAGTGGCAGGATAAAGTTGGAAGCTTTCAAGGAGTGAGGAAGCGGACCTTGGAGTTGTTCCCAGAGTTGGGCCCTTCATTTGAAGAGTCAAAATAAGAGAAATCACAAACAAAAGAGAAAATGAAATAAGAAAAGGAGGACAAGGGAAAACAACAGTTTCTCCTGGAATCTGTGAAAGAACCGAGCACTTGACCCGAGGGCGAGTCAAGGTTTGTGGTCAAATATTGTTGGGCCCTTCATTTTTGGGATAAGGAATTGTGCAAGTTTTGGTTGAGTACCCTATGCGCAAGCTTCAAAAGAAGCTGGATAGTAGAGAAAGAAAAAGCAACAGAAATCAGTTTCGAAAAGGACAGCGCAACGCCATCAAAGAAAAAGCGGTTGCAACAGAACAAGAAAGTGTGTGAACCAAGACAAAAGACAGAACTTAGCTTATATATAGGGAGGAATATGATTGTAAAGGGGTTAGATGTTGGATTGGTTCAATTGTGATTGCGTTTAGTTTGATATTTCCCTTACTATTAGGTTGATGTCATAGTTATTGTAGGCGGTTGAAAGGTCAGAGTTCTGAGTCGGTAATGTAATATGTACACCATTTTGAGATTTAGAGCTCTGTAACATGAGTCCAGGGCCAAGAGTCTATAACAGAGCACTATTATTTGTCTATGAGCTTGTAAATGAAGAAAGATTTTGAATATAATATGAAGAAGGATCTAAATTTTCAAAATATGTTGTGTTTTACTCATGCATTACAGTACTTCTTTATGGTTTATAATTTCCACATGATGGATCTATGTTTAAATGATTTTCTGCAACATAAGTAGGTTGAATTCTTGCACACATGAGTTCAAATATGTTTTATAGTTAGATGTCTTACGCAAGATCAGGATGAATCTTGAAGGTTCTGTGAATCCTCCTAAGTCTTTTCCTTGCACTTCCCTATATATTTGTCTCGGCAACACTTCAGGTGAGACTTCTTCTCTTCAGAGGAGATGAAAATGCCAGCACTCTAGAATACTCGATACCTTATTTTGGTAACCTAAGAAGGACCCTAGTCTGATCAAAGTTGCGCCAACAGGGAGTACTTTCTAAAGAAATGGGCATACAAAATGTGACATTGTAAATTGTTGACAGTAAGTCGAGTCGGCATCAAGGGGTTGGATGACCCATGGGATGAGATAATTCGAAGTTGAAGTTAAAGATAAAATTTGAATTGAATTTGAGCCACACCCAAGTAGAAAATATCGGAAGATGAGAGAAAGATAATTAATTCAAATGAGAAATTTTCACGTCGAACACAGATTCATAAACCATCAGTGAACATTCAAAAAATAGAGCCAGATAAAAGGAAAAATAAATGATAAGAGTTTCGAAATGAGGGGGATCTCCAAAAATCTCATAGAAAACCTACCCAGGTGCGGCATATCGCTAGAGTATCCCTTGAGAGAGCCCTGACAACTCCTGGGAGGAGTAGAATATTTCGATTGAGTATGGTGGTCAATGGTTCCCAACAATCAAATGACTAAGTCAACATGGAGATAGATGATTCAAGACCCGCACTTTGACTTTCTCCTGTCAAAATTCCTATCATGCATATTTCAGACTTCCTCCGCCAAATAATTCACATAGATACATAGTCATGGTGGGTGAGGTGTCGAACTGATAACACTGGTAAAATAAGAGATATAGTGCTAATTGAAGCATAAGAAAATGGTGAAATCAACTAGAATATATACATCTTCATGTAAGATATCTCACATATGCCACCCCCCTATTGAATCTACTTTTAGAAGATTCCAATTCAATAGATAATGAAAACGAACTATCATAACCTTGTAGATGATGATTCATCGAATATGTAGATAAATTTTGTCAGATAGACTCTCAAAGCCCAATAAAAGAACCTGCATAGTTAGCAATTGAATTGGTCAAGTCAGAAACCCAGAACCTGACTCAAGAAAGTAATTCGACCTCTCAGTCAACCTCAACACAAACTCTTACTATAATTCCATTTTCAAATAAATTCCTGAAAGCAAATATGGGTCTAAATCATATCCTGATTTACAAAGGCGACGAAGACCCTAAGAAACATTGGTTCGTTTGCGAGAAATTTTGGGATGTAGTTGACATAACTGATGAGGACAAACAAATGGCACAGTTCGTTGTCACCCTTTGATCCAGAGCGCTTACATGGTTTATGAATTATATTGAAAATCAACAACGCTCAAAGGAAGATATAAAGCAAAGCTTCCTCAAGCTCTTCAAAACTCAAGATAGAAATCACTTGGAAACAAAAAACTCAAAGAAATCAAGACAAACCTGGGATAAATAGTCTGAGAATATGATAAGAGGTTTAAATATTTATTAATTCAAATCCCTTATGCAATCAACAAAAGTTGTTGGTACAGTGGTATATAGCAGGATTAATAGAAAAGATCATAATTCCCCTCTAAATGTGCGATCTTCAGTCATGTGAAGACATACTGAAAAAAGAACAACAAATTGAAATGGATGACAAAGGAACCCTATATTCGGCAATCATTGAAAAAATACTAGAAGACAAGCTCACAGAGATACAACAATCAATCAAAAGCATGTCGATTGCACACAACGAACTCTAGTGTACCATTTTCTCAAGTGAGGGTCACACAAAATATTACTGCAATTTCAGTGATGCATTGGACCCATCAGTCAAACACATCCAGATCGAAACATACTTTGATATTTGTGAAGCCTCAACAAATCACATAACAAGATATTTCTTGCACAATCTAAGGAATTCACACCCCAAGTGGTGCCATATATGCGAAGAAAATAATTATTCCACTCAGGAATGTCAGCTAAATGGAAAGAACAGACCAAATGTTCACTTAGTATATCATACAAAGGTGTTCAACCATCATGTCGACCAAGCAAATGGAAATGGATACAGAGGACAAGATTGAGGTGGTTATCAAGGTCGAGGCAGAGGACGAGGAAACTTTTGGTAGAGGACATGGAAAAGGACGTTATTATTGCTTCAATTATTGGAAATATGACCATATAAGACAATATTGTCCCATCAAAGAAAAAACTAATCTCAAGTTATGTAATATTTTTGGAGTAGGATATCATTCCCTAGAGAACTATCTGATTGTACTAGAAAAAGTTATGAACAAAAGAAATGTAAATCTCTTGCACACAGTGCCAAAATAAGAGATTATGAATTCAAAGAACCTTCATGTGGTAACACATTCAGGAGCTGGTGAAGATATTTATCCATACTCAACAATTCGACAAAGTAAACACTAACATATATACCCCAATCCAAATCAACAAGACAAACTAATGCAGGAAGTGATGAAATTCTTCAAAATATCAACCAAGATAAAATAAATAAGGGGGAACATACAAACATTTCTGACACGATGTTAGATGAATTTATACAGCTAGTAAAATGAAAGTAGTTGGTCGGTCAGTTTCTTGATCGACCCACTGAGTATTCTAAGGGAATATAAAGAAGACCAAAGCCATGTTAAAATTATGTGCCATTTGTCTCAAGAAAGACATACCAACGAATTTGACCCACAAGTCGACCTAGAAATCAACGAACACATGATCAAGAAAGTCATAGTAAATTTTGGATCTCAAGTAAACATACTTCCAAGGGAAAAATGGATTTGAATCAAAAAACCACCGCTACAACCAACCATGAATTTCCTAAAGCTAGCATATCAAAGGTTCAATGAACCAATCGGTATCGTTAAAATCATAATAGCATCCATAAGGGAATTACTGACGAGATTCAATTTTGAAGTAATCAACTTGGTCAAAGGAATCCATTCCTATCCCGTATTAGTCGACATACCTTGGGGAAGAAACGTGCAAGCTACAATCTCCCTTGAAAGAGATAGGATCAAATTGAAAGGGAGCGGAAGAAAATTATAATCCCATGGATCCAAAGGAAGGAAAACCTTTGGTTGAGACATGGAATGAAGCTCAGGAAGTTAGAAAACTATATCAAATAAATAATTAGCAAAGAGACAATGGCATGCCAAATAGTGAAGGAGAAATCCTAGTTGGGTCTCCCTTATCAATAGGACAAAATTCAAACGCAAAATTGTACAATTGGAAAAAGGAGAATTATAAATCCCAAGAAAAAGAATGTTGGTCAATAGAATCCATACCAATAATAAGATCCAAATCATGCTTCTTAGTACAAGTTGTACCCATTGTGGCATAAAGAAAGGTAAATCAAACACTGACACTTATTCTGACTTATACAAATGCAAGGAAACCCTTGTGATTCAGTGAAAGGAACTCTATGTTGGTGCATGTCGATGAAGTGTCCAAGTCGGTCAGAGAATAGGGGAGAATTCAAAGTCTAGTCGATTATTTCACGGGTCAAGCCACTAGATGGTGGGAAATGCATGCACCTTGACTATAGACATAGAACACTACCACTTTATACTTTGTCGAAATATTTGGGGGAAAACAATTATCGATAAACCTGGACATCCCGACTTTCAAACTAGGGTTTGACCCAGTAGATCACATTCAACAATGTGAGAAGGAATGGAAAAAATCAAGATATCAGGATGAATGAGTATGGACACACAGGTTTATGAATACATTATCTGACATACCACATAAATGGTATAATATCGAATAAGCATCTAAACATACTGCTAACGATAAAAAACGCACTGGCATTTTTGAAAGAACGATGCCTAATCTTGTAAGGAAAATTTTTCTAGCTTCCCTAGCTCTAAATCCAAATATTATTGCACCATTGGAAATCTTATGATCTGTAGATGTTGATCGACTATTGGAACATGCAAAATGGACATTCCACGGCCGAGAAAATTGATTTTTCCCAAAGCAGATTATTTCTGGAAAATCTTCCTTTTCGGTGGTTTAGGCGAACAGGACAACGGTTCATTAACCACCGAAAGCTACGCTTTCGGTAGTTACTTCACCCAGAAGCTTTCCAAGTTAACCACCGAAAGCCTGTAACTTCCAGAATGAGCAAATTTTTGCCCAGATCAGAAATTTTCGAATCAGAATGAGACTAAACCTCTTGGAATAGACAGGTGGTGAATTATCAAGACAAAGCCAACAGTTATTTTTGACAGATGGTTGAAAGAGGAGGTGTTTCAAAGGTTTTTGGACATATTTAATTAACACAAAAAATCAAGACACCTTGCCACATCAACAAATTAGACTTGGTCTCTATTGGAGAGTCGTCATTTAGCCTTGGGAGGTTGTTCTTCACTGCACCAACAATCAACAGAGAGAAATCTGGGATTGACCTCATTTTGGGGAATCATCCCACCTCTTTTGCAACTGAATTTTGAGTTATTATTTTTAGTATATCTGATCCTTGTTTTTA
>ML793592.1:18789-55668 GCA_009831015.1 Picea engelmannii
AAGACTTCGAATTCAAATCAGAGGAGGCATGATTGCAAGTAGTGGAAAAACAAATCAAAATATTTTTAGAAAAAACAAGACCCAAGGAGATGAAGGAAAGAGAAAAATCCAAATTCGGTGAAGGCTTAACCTCGAGTTGTAATTTTGAATCAACTCAGAACACAAATATTGTCATAGCTCATTATTGTCATAGCTCATCGGGTTGATATGGAAAACATAATCTTTCTATGGCAGAGCTTCTGCTGGAAGAAAAATCACCAAAGTGTACAAAATCATGTCAAAACAGTTTACTATGTGATCAAGGAAGAGAAAGAGGAGAAAGAAGAAAAAAAAAATCATGATTTCCCGCCAAATTATTAGAAATTCATTGAAGGAGAGCGCCAATTAGATGAATCAAAATCACAAAAATGGATGGATGTGGAAATCGAGACCAAATAATTCGGCATTTCAATAGACTAATGACCAAAAATGGCCAGAATAGGTGACTACTGGAATGAAAAGAAAACCTTAGAAATTGTCGACCTATTAAAAGAATACCAAGATGTTTTGATAGATATTATAAAGACTTGAAAGGCTTAGTACAAGAAATGGGTGAAGTGAAAATTGAACTAATTCCTAGAGCCAATCCTGTCAAAAAATAATTGTATAAACTAGCACATAAATATAAGTCTATTGTCCAAAAATAAATTGAGGCAATGCTAGTTGCTAATATCATATATCCAATTGATAAATCAAAATGGGCAAGCCCAATGGTCGTACAACTGAAGAAGCACGACCCCAAGAAATTGAGGGTCTGCGTTGACGTCCGAGGATTAAATAAGATTACAGTAACGGATCCATTTCCAACACCATACGCTAATGAGATCATCAACAAAGTTGTGCGGAATGAGTGTTATTCCTTTACCAACGGATTCTCCGGATGCAATCAAGTACCAATAACTAAAGAAGATCAGGAAAAAACCGAATGTGTATCCGAGTTTGGATCATTTGCATGTAGAGTCATTCCCTTTGGTCTAAAAAATGCATCGATAATCTTCTTCAGGATAGTGGTCAAGGAATTTTAAGAATACAGTTATAAAACAACGTACACATACTTTGATGATTGGACTATCTATAGCCTCCTAAAGGATTACATACAATGGCTACGAATGATGTTGGAGAGATGCAGGTAGATTCATTTATCCTTGAATATAAAAAAAATGTATCTTCGCCACACCAATGGATTATTACTGGGACACATTGTATGTAAATATGGCATCAAAGTCAATATGGGAAAGATAAAAATCATCCTCGACTTAAAACTGTCATTCAATCAGAAACAAATAAAAATATTCCTTGGACACATCAGATATTATCAGAAGTTTATTCAACATTATTCTAATATTACTTTTCCAATTTATGGGCTACTAAAGAAAGAAGTGGAATTTCAATGGATTCGGGAATCTAACAGCTCTTTTGAACTATTAAAAAGAAAGCTGGTAGAAGCACTAATATTAATATTTCCCAGCTAGTCCAGAAAATTCCATGTACATGTTGATGCATCTAATGGTGTTGTCAGCGCATTTTTATCCCAATCGTACAATGATATGTTCAAACATCCCAATGCACATGCCATGTGGAAGCTAAATAAAGAAGAGAAGAATTACTCGATGATGAAGCGTGAAGCTTTAGCAATGATCTTTTCCCTGCAAAAATTCAGACACTATCTCCTAGCGAATCCCTTTGTACTTTTCACTGATCATCAAGATTTGAAATATTTGGTCAACAAACCAATCCATCATGGTAAGATTTATCATTGTTTATTACTATTCCAAGAGTTTGACTCTGAAATAATAAACCATCCAGGGAAGAAAAATGTTGGCCCGGATCACCTATCTTGACTAGAGACAGGAGAAGATGAGATTGGGATAGATGATGATCTACCAGATGTGAACTTATTTAGGGTGGAAGCAGCCCCTAAATAATTAGAAGAAATAGTGATTTTCTAGAAGATGGGAAAGCACCTAAGGATCTCCCAGCCAACAAGCAGAATATCTTAGCGATGAAAGTTGCGCCATTTACTCTTATAAATGGATACCTCTACAAATTAGGACTGGATAATATCCTGCGAAGATGTGCCCTAGAGCATGAACGAGAAGAAATCATTTTTGAGGCACACACAAGCCCAACGGGAGGGCACTTTCAAGTCGACGTGACATCAAGAAAAATCCTTCAATTTGGTATTTTTTTGGTGACACTACATAAATATTGTCTAAAGAAAATAAAGTAATGTGACAAGTGCCAGAGGATGGGACAACCACTATGGAAAAACGAAAATCTCTTGCATTTAGTAAACCCGATTTTACCATTTGAAATTTGGGCTATTGATTTTATCGAACACTTCCCAACCAGAGATAAAATATTAGGATAAAAGTACATAATTACAAACATCGAGTATCTAACCAAATGGGAAGAAGATGAACCAATTGATAATTGTACAAAAGAAATAGTTGCAAAATTTCTTTATGAAAACACAATTACTAGATTTGGTTTCCCTTTGACAATAATCAAAAATCAAGGACCACACTTTATCAATAACACAATTGAAGTACTACTTAGAAAGTTCCTAATCGATCATAGAAAAATGACTGTGTATCATCCAAAATCCAATGGAGCAGTCGAATCATTTCACAAAACATTGTACAAGGGGATAACTAAAATATGTGGACTAAACAAAGATGATTGGGATGATAAAGTTCTAGCATTACTATGGGCTTACAAAACAACATATAAAATATAAACTGGTCAAAAACCATTCAAATTAGTTTATGGTCAAGAAGTTGTAATCCCACTACACTTATGTGCCAATGTAGGTTGTATAGCCTCCGCCCTAGAATTTTACCATAGACTTAACACAAGAAAATGATTATATCAATTAAATCAACTAGAAGAAGAGAGAATGTTGGAACAGTAGCATCAGGAAATCCAAAAGCCAATAAAAATCCTAGCATGACCGACATCTCAGAAAAAAGGACATCAACAATGGAGACTTGGTATTATTATATGATATTTAACTCAAAGGAAAACTAATAAAATTAGAAACCACATGGTTGGGACCATATGTGGTTGAGGACATCTGACCCAATGGAGTGGTACAATTAGCAACGTTGCAAGGGAAACCTTTCAAAACATTTTTTAATGGGGCCCGCTTGAAAAGATATTGAACATAGAAACCTCATGTCATGCTAGTGAAAACCATTGTAAAGGCACCAACAAGACTCAACTAAGTCAAAAACCTATCAGGGCGACTTAAGTTGGAAAAAGGAAAAAAGCCAATAAAAAGAAAAACGAAATCCATCAAAATATTAGCTATGGAAAAAAAATGAGACAAAAAAATAAATTAATATAGTGGAGAAAAAATCATACAGTGATGTGGAAAAACGTGATGCCATCAATCGCCTTTAGACCTGTGATGAAGAAACCATGACATCAAACAAAGGTACGAGGGAATATATCTCACACAAAATGGATATGTCAATAGATCAGTGAAGATCATGCAACATCCAATAAGACATATGGCCCTATATCTCTGTATCATCTGCCTCTATGTACAACATCATTCATATCCAATTATGAATGGTGTTCACTACTTGCACACACACAGTCACACAAGAATAATATTTTTTCATTTCAAGAGTCACTTCACCTGCTCAGCAATCATCATCAAACAAAAATAAAGCTCCTTTATAAGACAACCAATAGAACAAAGGAAAAACATCCTACAAACAGTTAAGTTTCAAAATAGTCTATGGTGATGATGAGTTTCGCAGACGATGATCTACCTGAGCCTTCCCTCCCTCTGACAAAATCCATCCAACCATCTTGGATACAAACTTTAGGAGGAGATGATTAGCATTGTGTAAAGGAAGGAATGTCCCTCTCGGGCATCATTCGTTCAATATCAAACACAAAGGGCCATTGGAGAGTTATTACTAATGTGAAGTTGTATCATTTGGCTAGTTGGGAGAAACAGCTTGGGATAGGAGATCCAAGCCAATTGTCATTGGTACCCTGCACTGATGAAATATGGAGGCCAAGTGGAATATGTTAGACGTTCTTCCAATTATCCTGGTCCCAAACCATTCCATGGTTGAGTACAAGTATGTGGTAGGTTATGGAATTCACAGTCCAGTTCAAGTTACTTGTACTAAATAACCTAATGAAGACATTTGTGGTAAACCCAAATCATTCCAATTCTTCCACAATAATATTAGAAAAGAAAACAATTGAAAACTTAGACCACTAGAGAAGAAAGCAATAGTTTGATAAATCAAATTTTTAAAAGATAGTGACACCTTCCAAACAGTATAAGGAGTCCAGCTCCAGGTCAACACTTCGGGTATCTTCAAAAAATCCAAGGAGCCATATGTTTAAGCAAAGGATTAGAGAAATCATAGCAAAATACATCTTCAACATCCTCTCGTTTCTTCTTCTTCTCTTATCTCTTTGATTTTATAATAACCTCAAAAAGTCCATAATAGAAATTTTGTTTATTTTTTCACACTCCCCTCTTGCTCGGAACGAGCAAGTAATTGAGGAGGGAAGAGATGTTGTAGGGGCTATTCGACCACGTCGACTAGACCTTCCATTCTACTAGCCAAGTCGACTACAATAGTCATTTAGGAAGTTGGTTGAACTGACAGTTAGCGTTGACCGACCAGTTAAGGAATGTAACTGACTAGTAACTGTATATCACACATATATATACAGTATCATGTAATGGAAAGACAAAGGTTGTTCTAGACTCATATATAATAAAATTTATTAATTGTTCTCCCCCATTTGTTTATTCTCTTCTATATGTTTGTGTTCTCTTGTATATAATGTTGTAGCGTATAATGCTTTGTGTAAGGATCTGCTGGAAACCTTCTCGTACTTTCCCCTAGACTACAACAGATTCCTAGTTGCTTGATATCTCTTGATCTCCAATCCCAGAATGAATTTCCCTGCACTGAGATCCTTCATGTCGAACTTGGAGGATAGCTACCTCTTCACCTCCTTTATTATGTCCATGTTATTTCCAATCAGCAACATGTCGTCGAAATATAATGTTATATATATGAAACACCCACCTTCTTCTTTGGAATATATGCAGTGATCAACTTTGCTTCTCACAAATCCAAAACTAATGATGTATGTGTCAAACTTTTGGTACCACATCATTGGTGATTGATTTAGACCATAGAGGATTCTTTTCAACTTGCACACCAAATCTTTCTTTCTCTTTACTGCAAATCCTTCAAGTTGTTTCATGTAGATCTCTTCTTCTAGGTCCCCATGTAGGAACATTGTCTTTACATCCATCTGTTCTATTTCCAGATCAAAAGTTGCAGCTAGATACATTAGTACTCTAATGGAAGTTAATTTTTCAACAAGGAAAAAATCTCACCAAAGTCGACTCCTTCGACTTGGGAATATCTTTTTTCTATTTGTCAAGCTTTGTATTTCTTGACTTTACCTTGTGCACTCATCTTCTTCTTGAATACCCACTTGCTACTGACAGGATTTCTTCCATTAGGTAATTTTACTAAATCCCATGTCTCATTCTTGTGCAAGGATTTTGTTTCTTCAACCATGGCGTCCTTCCATAGTCTACTCTTTGTCGAGTTGACTGCCTCCCTGACCGACTTGGGCTCCTTGTCAATGGCAGTCAACACAAATATGGAATGTAAGTTGAGCGAACTATACCTTTCAACTGGATTTCTTATTCGTTAAGACCTCCTTACAACCAAGGTTGGTTGTTCCACCTCTTCATCTGATTAAGTCGACTTTTCAAAATCATATTCTTCATTCATTAGTTCAAACCGCACCTTCTATGCATTATTCTATGTTTAAACCATCACTTCAGACTAGGAATTCCTTTTGAATTCTCTGAAGAGCACATCTTGATTGTGAAATTTTTTCCTTGATGCAAGATCACAGAGATTATATCCTTTCATTCATTCTTTGTATCTAATGAAAATACACTTGACTACCTTATTGTTCATCTTGCTCCATTTTTTCTTGGGAACATGCAAAAATGCATCAAAGAAAAAATAATTTGAGATGTGAAACTAAGTCGTCTTACCATACCATACCTCATGTGGATTCATGCCGACTAGTGCCAACAAAAGAGACATATTCACCATATATTTTGCAATGTCGACTTCCTATGCCCAAAATTATTTTGCGATTCAAGCACCACTGAGCATGCTCCTTTCCTTGTCCATCAATGTTTTGTTCATTCTCTCGATGACTACATTTTGTTGTGGGGTATATGGTATGGTAGTTTAGCGTGCTATGCCACACTACTCAAAATACATTCCACATAATTCACCACTGTTTTCAGTTCTCAACACCTTAATCTTCTTATCTATCTAGTTTTCTACAAGAGACTTAAACTCTTTGAATTTCTCGAAAACCTTTGATTTCTTCCTCGAGAAATATATCCATGTCTTCTTCAAAAAATAATCTATGAAGGAGACATAATATATGGATCCACCAAGTGACGGCACTGAAATAGGCCAAACACATCACTATGAACCAATTCTAGAACCCCCTTTTCCCTTGTCACTCCAGATGGGAACCTCACCCAAATTTTTTTGTTTTCCATGTATACAATGTTTACAAAAGTCAAATTCTAAATTAGATTCGGGAAAGTCTTCGACCATACCTTTTTTATGCATAACTCGAAGTCCTTTTTCTGTAATGTCTCCCGTCCTCTCGTGCCATAGTATGGTCAGGTTGACTTGATGAAGACTTGTCAAGTTGGTTTGAATCGACTCAGCCTGAGTTGAGTCAAGTCAACTTCAGGAACAACAATGCTATTGCAGTCAGTCGAGTCAACATTCCCTAAAAACTTGTATAGGGTTCCAATCCAAACTCCTTTCATTAAGGCCATCACAACTTTGACCATGTTGCACATATCTTTTTTTGCACAAACAAGAGTAAAAAGGCTAGGCCATAAATACCCATCTCTGGGGATCTTATAAGTTGTGGTCCTCCAAAAAGGATGCCCCCCCCATAAGTTGTTATGAAAATCAGTTATGGCCTTTGGGCCTCCTATGGATCCATACATCTCAAAAGAACTCCTAGAGGATATTTCCAATACAAAACTTGATCAATGATACAATATTTGATTGCTTTGAGTTTCAAATCTCTCACCTTGTTCTTATCCAATCCATCAGGAGGTTGCGACTTCTACAGAAAATATATGATGTCTTCATATTAGGTGCATTCTTCCAACCTAGGGCTGTCATGAGAGATTTTATCAACAATCTCAGCTTGCTGATTTTCTGAGTTTATATTCATAAAATTAACCCCCAAAGATTTACAATTTGATTCAACCAGCAACCTGGCTAAACCTTTGCCTTTCACCAATTTAGTTGGCTTTATTTCAAGGTCAAATTCCAGAATTTTAGCAATCCATTTGCTTCTCTTCCCATCTATGTCAAGCTGGATCAATATCTCTTTCACTGAGGATGAAGGGACATATGCAACAATCTTTGAATGCAGAACATATACTTTGAAATCCTTGAGGGATTTGACCAAAGCATAAGCCTGCTTTTCCATGATATCATATCTTGTTTTTGCATCCCTCAACACTCTGCTAAAAAAGGAAATAGGATTCTCTAACCCCTCTATATTTTCTGTAGAAAACCAGCAGCCAATGTGTCAAAAGTGGCAAAGGAAAATATCAAAAATTCCTTAGAATAGTCAAGGTTGATGAGCACATGTGCTTCAGTCAAATCCTTTTTTATTTGGTCGAAACAATCTCGAGCTTAAGAAATCCATTTCACCTCGTTTCCTTTTCTAAGAATGGTTGTAATGTGCTTAACCAACTCAACAAAATTAGAAATAAATCTTATTAGAAAAATTATTTTACCCAAGAAAGACTAAACCTCTTTCTTATATATGGGAAAAGATAAGTCTTGGATGGCCTCTACTCTGCTTGGATCAATCCTTACTCCTTCTGTTGACACAATATGCCCCAATAATTTACCCTCTTCCATAGGATTGAGGGAGAGACCAAACCTTCTGCACTTCACGAAGAACTTCATCAAATGATGACAATGCTCTTTATCATATTTTGAGAACACTATAATGTCATCCATATAGATAACTACAAATTTGTCTTTCTCCCCAATGAAGGCAATGTCCATGGCTTGCTGGAAGGTTTCTCTTGCATTCATCAATCCAAAGGGAATTTTAACATACATGAATGTTCCCCAAGGAATAGTGAAGGTTGTCTTTTCTCTATCTTCTGGTAGGATAGAGATCTGATTGCAACCAGAAAAGCCATCAATCTTAGACATCCTAGATGAACCAGTCACTCTCTGCAAAATGTGATCCATGTTTGGCAAGGGGTAGTTATCCCTTTTGGAGCTTCTGTTCAAATTTCTGAAATCAACACACAACCTAATTTCCCCATTTTTCTTCCTCACAGGCACCAAGTTAGCCACCCATTCTGAAAATCTCAAAGGGATGATGATCTGGGCATCCAACAGCTTTTTCATTTCTTTTTCCATAATATCCAGTAGCATGGGATTTATCTGTCTGAGTTTATGCCTAAAAGGATTAGTCTCTTCTTTCAAAGGGATCTTATGTTCAATGATGTTGGTGTCGTATGTCCTTAGATCTTCATATTTCCATGCAAACACATCAACAAACTCTTTCAAAATCTTGACATACTCATCCCTTTGTTCCTTTGATAAACTTCTAGACAATTTGATATACTTTGGGTCTTCCTATGTTCCTAAACTGCATTCAGTCACATCAACATTTCCAGTTGAACCTTTAACCTTTACAGCAACATTGTTTATGTCAAACAATCTCTCCAAAGAGAATAGTCCCTTTGGAATATGGTTACTAGGAAACTAAACATTGTGATGGTCAACAATTTTATTCGGAAAAACATCAGCATGAGGGATTTCTTCAGTATCCTAATCCTGATCAATATGCAAATCAGAAAATTCATCCACAGTCTCAAGAAATATTTTTATCTCAAGATCATCCTCAAAAACCTTCCAATGTCTGGCATTGTCAGGAATAGAAGGTTTGTATTTTACTTCCACCTCAAACTTGAGCTTTAGGGGTAAAGGGACCTTGAAATTACTTGCTAAGACAACCAAGGAATCTACCATAGTGTTCTCCTCTCTTGGAACAAATGAGATATTAAAATCCAAGAAGAAAATATCAATCATATCCCAGACTTCATTTATGTAGGCCCTTAACCTGGGGTGCTTAGCCTGATACTGATTTCTGACTTGATGAACAATCAACTTAGCATCTCCAAACACTGCTAGTTCTTCAATATTCATGTCTTTGGAAACTCTCAAACCCAAAACAAGAGCCTCATATTCTTCCACATTGTTTGTTGCTTCAAATTCAAGCTTGTAAGACAGATATATGGTCTCTTGGGAAAGGGAAATGAAAACTACCCCAACATCAGCACTTACCCTAGAAGAGGCTCCATCAAAAAACATTTTCCAAACAGAGGTATTGGGAGGAGGGTCTTCACAAGAGGTGATGGGTTGCTTTCTGATTTCAATAGGTGTTTGAGGAGAATCAGTGAGTTGTAACACACTGGTTCCTAAATTAGTATCAACTGTAAAAATGGGGTGGTTGGTAGGGTTTTCTTCATCACTGATAATGTAATCAAGTTGTGCTTCCCTATAAATCCTTCTATGATCTCCCCTAAACACAAGAATAGTGGCATATGAAATATCCATCTCCAAAGTTCCCCCCAATCTTTTAATCCAATATCTAGACAAGAGCATCCCAAACTTAGGGGGGACATCATCCACCATGATATCCATGACCACACACTTCATTGGCAATTGGAACAAGGAAACAACCAGGTATTTGATAACCCCAAGGCACTTCACCTTCCTGGAATCAAATGAGTACAGGTCATAGTAATTTTTTGTCACCTCCAACCCAAGATCCTCCATTATGATCTTAGGCATGAGATTGTGAGATTCCCTTGAATCCATCAAACAGTTGTGCAGCACTTTATCATGAATTCTCAATGAGGTATAGAAAGGAGGGGAGGAGTCATCCCTATCCTCTACCAAAGGCCCTATTATGACAGATGGTTTTTCATCTTGGAGGTTGACTGAGTCTGTGGGATGAGATGAAGGATCAGGCTGCAACACTTTGGAGAGGTACCATTTGAAATCCTCATTTTTAACTAGCTCCAAGAAAGGTACAGGAATTTTAATCTTTTGAATCTCATTCTCAAAGCTAAAAGAGGAGGGAGGCTTCAAAATATCCTTCACTTCTGGGATAGGGCTCTTAACCACTGCCTGGGGTTTTTGCGCCTCTTTTTCTTTGTTGCTAGCTGCCACACTCTTAGTAGGATTCTTTGTTCAAGTAGGTTGATCAGGAGTGTCAAGATTTCCCTCCTTCTTCTTGGTCCTGAGGTTGTATCTATTTGGATTGCCACTAGTCCTTTCCCCTTTTCTCAGCTCATTTAGTTGTCTATCCATAAAAGACTCTTCATATGCATATTGGGTTAAATGAGGAGATAAAGAGGTATCACCAGGACAATGGATTTCGGGGTCAGTTTCTTCTTCCTCTCCTTCTTCATCAGCAACCAAGTTATTTTGGAGAGGGGCTTGGATTTTTTTATCGTCCCTATCCCTATTTATTTGATCTCTTTGGATGATATGGGGGGAATTGTTTGGTCTTCTGAAATTACCCCTATTATCAGTTTTCTGGGCATTCCTATAGCTATGCTTTCCCTAAAATTTCAATTTATCCATTTCTGTAGAAAGTTTTTTTACCAGTTTTGTCAATTCATCCACTTGAGGGTGGGCAGCAGAGGAACCAGAGGTTGAAGCTTCAAACCTACCTTTTCTTCTGTATCTATCATCCTTACTAATAATTTTGTCAACTGCCAATATATTGAACTCTACTTCAAGGGCTGCATCTTGCATATGAGCCAAGGAGGTAGCTCTTCTTTCTCTCAACAGGAGGAAAAATGCAGGGTCAAAAGCACTAGCATAAGTAATCTTGGCAGAGGTTTATGTAGGCTTAATTTCAATGGGAATCTTATTGTACATCTTGTTAAATCTCTTTGAGAAGTCTGAAATAGATCCCCCCTCTTTCCTCTTAAGTGATCCAAACCCTGTAATATAATAAAGAAATTATTTTTCCCCCCAATGTCTCAATAATGAATCATCCAGAGCTTCAATCCCATCAATAGATCTAGGAGTCAATCCCCTGAACCATTTTCTAGCCTCACCATCAAGGTTCTCTACAAAAACTCTCAACCAGACTTCTTCATTTTCAATATTAAGATTATCTGCATAACTGTAAAAAGCCGAAAGGTGTTCTTCTGCAGTTATGTCTTCCTCCCCTGTAAACTTGGGCATGTACTTGAGGTAATCTCCAATTGGGAGGGCATTCATAGGCTGAGGTAAAATAAGAGGGGCATGCCTAGCATACACTATGGCATCCATTCTGTTTCTAGGAGGATTAGCACCTGCCATTGGGATGTGAATTGTAGGAGAACCAGGGGGAGATGGAGTTTGGACAGGTGGGACTTGAGTTGTGTTTCTAGGGGAAAGGGGAAATGGTTGAGTGTTGGAGGAGAATGGTATAGGGTTCAAGGGAAAATAAGTCTCCCCCTTTTTAGATACAACAAATTTGACAGGAGAAGGAGTAGTAAAACCCAAAGTGGGACAATCATCTAAGCTTCTTGGTCTAAACCACTTTACAATATTAGGGGAACAGGGGTGTCAAAAAATTTTCCTTCTAAATGAAGACTAGAAGGGGAGAATTCAATAGGAAATATTTCAAAATCTAAACTTCTAGAAACTCCAATAGATGGTATAAAAGGAAAATTAGATGCAGCTACTAGAGTTTTAAAAGAAGAATCATGTAAATTACCAGAATCACCTAGTACAACAATCGAAATCCATTCTTGAGAGGTCTTTCCTTTCTTGATAATATTTTTCGAGTCAACTTCAAGTGTTTCCAGAGGAATCTATGGAGTAGACCTCATGTGTCTTCCTTTGTGAGCCACAACTGAAACAGTGGAGTCGCCAGGTGCAAGTCGTAATCTTCAAGGTATTGATTTCTAGTGCACCTTCAGAATCAGAATTTCTTTGTCATCCAATCCCGTGGAAATGTATTCAATTCATTCCCCAGCAATGGCGCCAAGAATTTTAGCACTGAGATTCACCCTCATATTGTAGGAGGATAATCCTAGTACCCATCAAAATGTTTGTGGAGGTAGGTTTTATGAATGGAGGTCAAATGGACAAAGCTCAATAAAAGAATGTTTTAACACAGAAACTAGACAAGCAATGCATAAGGAAATGAGGTCCTCATTAAATTCAGTCAGTGGTTTAAGGTTAAAGGTGAGAAGAAGGAAGAATCAGTAAGAAAGGTGGACAAGTATTCCATGAGCATATGGCCTTCAAGCAGCTTGGTGAAGAAAAACTCGGGCACAAGAGAACTCTTGAACTTAAGTTTCAGACACTAAAATATATCACAGTAGCATAATAATCAAACCTCCATTATCATGCAACTACGATAGCTCGTCTGGATCCTCCATGCACAAGCATTTCATCATAAGGGGAAAAAAGACAACAAAAGGAAAGTATTGGAACAGGTCACAACAACATTATAATCAAACCTACATTACAATACAACTACAACCCTTGTCTAGATCCTCCATGCACGAGTTTTTCAGCACGATTTAAACAAGAAGATGAAAGAAGTTGACTTCTATTAATACGAAAGTCTCAAGTATTATACATAACCAAAGAACAACTCTGGTATCAAAATATTACAAAATAGGGAGCTCTGCTCAACCAGTTAATGACCTTAACAAAATCTTGAACTGATTTATTTATACTCAGATAAGTCCACAACTACTAGGAGTGTGATCTAGTCATCCCATTCAAAGCTTTTTGTCTATGCAGATTTCTGTCAAACTGTGTGTGTATTCTTTTGTTAGACTTAAGCTTATATCAGCATGGGCCTGCAAGAAAAACCATCCATCGTGGTACCTCGGGATGACAGTTTTGTCTCCATGGCTAGGTCCTTCATGCCTTCTATTTATGGATTGAGTCTAGGTTTCAACCACCATCCCTTATTCTATTAACTGATCTCTCATCGGGATCGAGATGAGGCTTAACGTCTAGGGGGTTGCCACACGATGCTCTCATATTTGATTCTATATAAGCACGTGATTGCGGGGTCGTCAAAGGCGGTTTGGATCCACACCACTTTTGAGCCCGCAATTCACCACCTCCCACCACGTAGCACTTTTGTTATACCACGGTTTCGATTGTGGGACTGCTCAAGGAATTTAACACTCAAGCAAGTTGTGTCCCCGCAATGAAATGTGGTCATTGATTTGGTCGTGATCGATGATTTGGGCCCACCTTCCAAAATTAACGCCACCGCTAAAGCTTATCTTCCCACCAATTCTAGGATCAATTAAAACTGCACATGGATATGGCACCAATCTTGGCACACGAACAAGAACACTTCCCGGAGAATGATCTCCCACAACAGACATGGCGGCATGACATCATTATGCTGACATGTCGTGGAAGGAGGGGTGACATGTGTCACTCTAAAATAGGCAGATGATATGCTCAAAGGTGCCTAGACTGAGTGCCACATGTCAACATCATATGGATAGGTGGCAAAAGAACTAAAACTCCGCAACATAACACTTTGAGAATTTTGAAAATAAGGAGGGAGCGAGAACGTTGAAGCTTCGGAGTCCAGAGAAAATATGAGCCACTAGATCTGGGAGGACACGTGGTATAGATCCATGCATTCCGCAGGAATGTTCTCCAGAAGAAACCAAAAAAGAGAGGAGCCAAAACTCATGAAACCTAAAATGGCAAAGAAAAATCATGACCGTCCGTTGGAGACGAACACATGGCATAGATCCTTGCACTCTGGAAAAATCATTTCAGAGAAAATCGAGAGGAGAAGTGCCAAAAATCTCGAAGCTCGAATTCCGAAATAAATCGTGCCCATCTGTTGGAGAAGGACACGTGACAACGATCAATGGACTTTGGGAGAAAACACTCTGGATGAAAGCGAGAGGGGAGAAGATAAAACTCCCGAAGGCTGGATTCCTAAAGTAAATCATGATCATTCGATGGAGAAGAACATGTGGCACCTGATATTTAACTTCAGGGCTTCTATCTGGCACTAAACCTCATGCAACTTTATAATTTCCGAATGCCCGAGGGTCGTTAATCTGAACTTCACAGGGGATCTCCTTCGTTGAAAAATGAACCCACATATTTTTCTTGCTTCGAGCCCATAATAGACCACTTTGAGTGTTTCTCTTTGTGCTCGGGGCTTCTTCCTATGTAAACAAGGACTTGGATGACTTGTTGTGGGCTCAGGCAACAAAATGACCAGTAATCTGAGACAAAATGATGATGAGTGCTCGTCCTTCTTCGAGAAAAACAAAAAATCTTTGGGTCGGGACTTGGTCAGGAAAGACACCAAGAGAAACCAGGTCGTCAACAAGAGGGAAAGATTCTGGGACTTGGTGGTGCGTAACAGAGAGAGAGAGATGAGTCAAGGGTATAGAATTAGGTATTAACAACAACACATACGACCCTTTACAACTTCGTGTGATAACAAGTACCTGTATAGACTACTACCCATTATTCTCAATCTACAAGGAGATCTTCAATTTTAAGCTTCCAAAGCTCAAAATTATAGCCATTGAATTTTTCGATCTCTATTCTTGAGCTACTTTTCATTCTTTAAGAACAAATTTAAATATCTCTGACTTATGACTCTTATTGGACCTAGGGTTTAGCTCAGATCCAAGGTTGTTAAACCAAGCTCTGATACCACATGTAAGGAAATATAAGACTTCCACGCTAAACCTAACAGAAGAGAGGAAGAAAGATTTAAGTTATAAAATATATGACAAAGAAAACACACAGTACACAGAGATTTTACCCCGGAAACCCAAACGAGAAAACCAACATTCCTTGAGTGTCTTTCTCTCTTGTTGTCCTATTCATTTAGAATAAAAGGTTACATGCCTAACCTTGGTCTACACCTAAGACATAATCGACATCATACCTTCTTGCTTTACACACGAACAACCTTGTACCCAATTTCGCTTACATCTACATGACCAACAACCTCTAAAATGATTTCTCTAAAAAGTTGGATTTTACAGCATTACAACACACATTATTTATAGGCTTTACAATAGGAAAAACCTAAAGAAAGGTGCCCAAAAACCATTACAGATCCACACAAATTATTGGTTGCAAATCCCGCAAATATCAGGATTATGTTACAGACGACTACCAAGTCAGATTACCATTCGAACTTCAATCGATCTCCAGTCGGTTGTCACATGATTGCATGTCAACCTCTTGTCGATTAACCTCTTCGACTTGCTTTTATTATTTTGACTTTGAATTTTCCCAGTTAATCCATCTCGACCTTCGACTTTCACTGCAAAGAATATAACAACCCAACAACATAAACCATAGAAAATGAAGGCCACTAAAATAATAAATAAGCATTTATTCCATGAAACATATTAGAAATTAAAGAGTGAGCTAGATCACAATCATTTCCATTAATGCTCATGATATCAACTCAATACATTCTCATTATGCCTCATTTAATATACTTAGATGGGCCCAAAACCTTTTGTTATCATCTACCACTCCATCATTATCTATTTTAACCTTATAACTATGCTTCCTACATATTTATATCATTAGAAAGAGGTTGCAATTCATTATGGATGGTTGCAATTGTTTACAAACTAAGGTGCAAATTTCAATGCACTAGTAAAACAAGTGCATTTGGTAGTTTAACACACAGGGAGATTTGGTGTGTTAGTAGAAAATTATAAAATAGGGTGCCAACACCATGGTGAAGGAAGAAAAATAAGTTCTTTAGGCCCTATTTGAATTTTCTTGGGCTCAATCATTATGAAGGTATCCTTGAATGACTACATAGGACTTTGTAGGTGAACATTGGCCTCCAATTATAGATATGGACCTACCATTAGTAGGATTTTCACATCAAGAATGGATCTCAAGGTATGTACCATGGTTGGGGGAGGAAAACAAGGGATCAATACCTAAATGAAGCTTCTAGAGATGAAGATCCATCAATGAGGCTTGAACCACCACACATGTCCTCTTTAAGGGATATTTTGCATCTAGGGAGGATATGGGCACCATCAGGATTTTCTGCACACCACAGATGGGCCTCAAAGATTCACCAAGATTAGATATTGTATGAATCATCTCAAGCTCAAGCATTGTAAAGTATTCCTCTAAACACCACACAAGACCTGTGTAGGTGATCCTCAGTCATCGACTGTGAATGTGAACACGATTAGTAGGTTTTGCATGTTAGGAATGGGTCTTGGGGCATGTACCATAGTTAGGGGAGGAAAAATACCCTAAAGACCTAAATGATTTTTTTCAAGCTCAAGCAACATGAACAAGCGTCAAACCACCACATAAATAATCTCTGAGGGATCTTTGGCCTTCAAGTGAGATATGGGTATCACTAGGAGTTTCTGTGCACCGCATAGGGGTGTTGATGCGTTGACCATGGTTAGGGGAAGAAAACAAGGGCATTGGCCCTTAAATGATACTTGTAAGCCTCAAGGTCATTACATGAGGCCTCAAACCATCACACAAGCATGTATAGGGGATATTTGGCGTCCAAGTGGATTATGGGAGCCATTAACTAGTTTTTTACAAAATGGATGGGTTTGGAAACCTTAACCATGTTGAGAGAGGAAACCATGTCCTTAGTTCTTAAAAGAACCTTCTAGTGATAAATATTTAACATGACAAACTTGGTGGTTTAGGAAGAAAAAAAATGTTAAATCCTTTAAATCCTTTTCATTGTATTGATACATATTTCTCTGTTTTCATATTTATTTTTTGTCATCACATGTATTAAATTTTTTATCTATAGAAGTTATTTGTTTATTTTGTAATGGTTTATAGCCTTAATGATTTAAAAATATATATGTGTGTCATACTATTATAGATTGAGGTTTACAAAATAAAAAATGATTATGTTAAGGCAACTTCAAACCGTGCACTAATGCTTGACCTTGTAATTTTAGGACTATGGGCACTTTCTTCATTTAAAAAATAAAATAAACTTAACATTGAATAATTTTAAAAAAGGGTTGCTAATAAGTATGGGTGGTTTTCTACAACTATACATGGTTATGAAGCATGCACCACACTCTCTAAATGGAGAAAGCCTTAACTTTCTCCGATTTAGGAAAATTATAAAAGATGCTTTTTAAATACTAAATTTTCCATAGCAAGATGTAAATGTTTGCAAAGATGCTTTTTACCATGTAGTAAGCTGTAAAAATTTAATTGCAGGGGTATCTAATAATAAATGGTGTAAGTAGCAGCGTTGGACCGAGGGCCCACGGAAGTCAACTCCTCTCACATCCCAATCCTATATATTTTAAACACCAGTCTCTTCACACTCCATAATCTCAAAATACAAAAGACAAAATTACTCCAAGTGTCATTTCTCCAACCAATTTGCAAATTGCGGTCGATAGAGAAATCAGTCGTTCTGATATCAGGAAGTAATTTCATTAAAAGAAAAAATGCAGACAAAAAAACATTTGCATTAAGTACAACATAATGGAAGATATATGGTGTCTATTTATATTCGTGGGAGTACAAAGATTAAAAAGACAAAACATTAATGAAAAACCAGGAACAGCAAGGCATTGATGAATGCATGGTAATTCCAGACCTGCATAACCATAGACATTAAACATGCTTATGTCTTAATGTGAGAATGCCTTAGTACAGGTTATGCTGAAAAAACATGCTTAAACTTTAAAGTCCACAGTGATTATAATTTATTATCACTAAGCGTACACACAAACTGTCATAATATCAACGAAACAAGTTAGAATTCTTGCAGAACTTGTTTCAACTTTCAAACAGGCTTTCACGATTCACCTAACCAATGAAAGCTATGGGATAATCCCGGAGTGGGATTCGGATAAGTCTCGTAAAATATTTAGATGAAAATATAAGTAAATAGAAAATACTGGGAGGTTCTACAGCTAAGTGGAGGGATGATCACTGTTGTTGCGTTCATGTGCAGAAGAATCTGTTTCCCAGAAGAAAAGGACGAAACTGTCAGGTTTTACGGCAAAGTTCTGGAGGGATAGAGGAAGAGGGGGAAGAGGGGGTACGTCTACAATGCCTTCCAATATCTGCACCACTTCACTCATCGATGGTCTCGCATCTTCGTCATCCTGTATGCACCATCCTCCTACGATGGCAGCCCTCTTCACCTGCTCCGCGTCTGCATTGCCCATCAATTTCTTGTCAAGCAGATCCATGGCGTTTCCACTGTTGACTTGCGTTGCAGCCCACATGGGAAAGAACACCTCGCTGGATTCTGAGACATCGTCCATGTTTCTCCGCCCTGCAATTATTTCGAACAATGTCATGCCGAAGCTGTAGACGTCGGCCTTGGCAGTAATGGGCAGACCGGAGAGCCACTCTGGGGCCAAGTACCCTCTTGTTCCTCTCATGGTCGTCAGAACCTTACTATAATCTCTGCCCAGGAGTTTCGCCAGCCCGAAATCGGCCACCTTGGGGCAGAAGTTGGAATCCAGGAGGATGTTTTCCGGCTTGATGTCGCAGTGGATGATGCAGTCCCTGCACTTCTCGTGCAGGTAGAGGATTCCCCTGGCAGTCCCCACCGCAATGCCGAAGCGAGTTTTCCAGTCCAGCACCTTGTTCTGAATCTGATCGTCGCTTTGGGCTTTGTGGAATAAGGAGGAGTCGAGGGAGCCATTGGGCATGTATTCGTACACCAACAGTCTTCTGGACCCCTCGGTGCAAAATCCCCGAAGCCGAACCAAATTCACATGCTGTATGGTTCCGATGGTGCTCACCTCCATGCGGAACTGCTTCTCTCCTTGGCTCACTCCCTCCAATTTCTTAACCGCCACTAGAGAGTCGTCTGTTAGAGTTCCTTTGAAGACGGAACCGAAACCCCCGCCTCCCAGCCGCTCAGAAAAGTTCTTCGTTGCATTCTGCAGCTCTCTGTAACTGAATACAGTCAGCGTTCCCGGCGCGTATTCGATTCCGGACTGTCGCGAGCGCCTGCAAAGCCAGAGAAACAGCAAGACGAGGGCCAGAACAGCAACCAGGCCGCCCAGGCCGCCACCCACTGCACCTGCAAGAGTTGCCTTCTTGTTCGAATTAGAGGAATCCGGCAAATCAGAGGCATCTAACCGCAGAAACAGAGAGGTCCCGTTGAAGGTATCGTAGAGATTTAGCAATTCACCGAACCACATTACACACGTCTTCGAAGTACCGCTAAGAACGTAGGCATATGCGGTGCAAGAGCAATTGCTGAGGCAGGCTTCCTGGCACTCCCCCTGCCCTTTGTACTGAACCCTTTGAGGGGGCATAGATTTGCCACTTAACTCAACAAATCCATCGGTGGTGGTCCTGTTTCCGGCATGGTTGCACCGTAACGGCGTTTTCCGAACACAGCCGCTTGACCACTGCTGAGATTCCCATTCGCGGCTGTCTTTGGGGACAAAGCCCGGCACGCAGTTGCAGAACTGAACATTGTTACCGTTGCACGATGCATAAGTCCCGCACACGGCAAAAACCTCGCACTGATCCCTGGGCAGTGCCCAGAACATGTTCCACTCTTTATTTTCCAGCATAAGGTAAACTCGAAGTTCTCCCGACTCGTCCACGTCGAAACGCGACAGATATGTGAATTCGTGCTTCACAGAATAAGTGTAATACTTGTAAGAGCCGTTATTGACAAAGCTAAAATCGTAGAAGGAATTCTGCCTCATCTCCGGAATTTTGCTGAAGATTTGGCCATTCCAGACACCAGTTTCCCAGTACTTGGTCTGATTCTTCCACAACAGAACGTACTGGTCGGATCCGTTTGGATCCATCTGAAGGGAGAAGCGTCCAGGACTCGGATCCGAAGGGCTCCTCCACGACGTCAGCGTCTGGCTCATACTAACCTTCATTCCTGGTAACCATGTATTTCCTGGATGGTCGAAGCTCTGCCAGATGATTTCAGAGGTATTCTTGGCACTCAGTACGACCAAGTTACCAGAATCCATTATTACAACAGAAGAAGGCTTCTTCATGTTTCCTTCGGAGGACCAGAAAATGGATCCTCCATAAGACAGAAGGATACTCCCGTCCTCAGTGAGATTAAAAACGCCGGAGCTGTTCTGCAGTGGCTGCTCTCTGTTGGCCACCCAAGCGATTGTCTGCTGTGCGGCCGTGGCATACCAAATGCCCACATACCAGTTATTAACATTGTTGTTGTTGAGATTGAAGAATCCCAACTTGAACTTACCTTCCTTCGAAATTCGGGTCTCATTGCCCGTCAAAGAAGCGCCTAAAAGTATGCTGTCGGAAGCTGCGTCCGCCGCATCGCCCGGTTTTATGTGAAGTAGCAGCGCGAGGAGGCAAAAACAACCCACAATGAGCAAGTGTTGATCTCCGATGCAATTTCCACTCCCCATTTTGATATGTATGAGCTGCTATACTGTCGAAAGTCCCTTATATTGTGTTTATGAACGCCATCCGGACTTTCAATGTTGTCTGTTCAACTTGAACGAGTCAACACCTACTACCTACACGAACCGACTCTGGCACTCGTTCACGTTATCCGGGCTTTGAATGTTGACTATTCAACTTTAACGACTCCTACTACCTTACACTCATCGCCGATTGACATATGCTTATTTTAGCAGTTCTTAACATTCTACCTTTTGATTTTTAGCTGTTTTTTCGTAAATTTGATTTTACCTCAATTGATGAATGAATGGTTAGATTTGTAGATTTGAGTGGCTAAGTTTGTATAATTTTAGTATAATCTCTCTTGTTAGATTTGAATTTATATAAGTTTGTATAATTTTAATATAAGTTGGTATGGTAGTATAATTTTTCTTGTGAAATTTGAATTTGTGCACTTATCATATAGTTTAACCAATATCCTCTTGCTACTTGTCTAAAGTGAACAATTATCCACCATGTTAACTAAAAGGTTGTTAGACTATAATGTCACAATAAATATTTCTTCTTCAAACTTAATAATTTTCCCACCGTGTTAACTAAAAGGTTGTTAGACTATAATGTCACAATAAATATTTCTTCTTCAAACTTAATAATTTTCCCACCATGTTAACTAAAAGGTTGTTAGACTATAATATCACAATAAATATTTCTTCTTCAAACTTAATAATTTTCTCACCATGTTAACTAAAAGGTTGTTAGACTATACTATCACAATAAATATTTCTTCTTCAAACTTAATAATTTTTCCATATTCTTAAGTCAAGATAGAATTCATAAACTTTCAATATTTTTTTCTTTTCGTTTTTCTTACCTTTCCATGGAATCTTCCAAATCCTCTTCAACCATTATCATTTTTTTTAATCATGAAAATTAGTAACTCCGGACCCAAAATCAAATATCAAGCCTACTAACTACCACAACCATTATCATTACTAAGCTAAGAACCTTATCTTCAACTACTAAAATAATAAATTATAAAATATACGCATGTGAATCAAATGCTAAATCGTTAATATATATAAAATTTACATCAAAATTAATAACACTTAAATATATTCATTTATTTTATCATAATAACTATTGTGAAAAATCAACAAATACATATCCTAAATAAATTATAAACTGAGAAAAGTCATCAAATACCTATCATATTTCACGATACTAGCCATTGAGAAAAGTAAACGATTATCTATCATAAATAAAACAAAGGAAAATGTATATATCATTAGATAAAGGATTAAAAATCCTATTGGATATTAAACTAAAGTGAATGAAGTTAGGTTTCTTATTGAAAGTTGTTGTTAGAGTTTTGATACTATGGGTTAACTTATTGAGGATGTGTGGTGTGGTGTTGTCATTTTAATTTTTAATAATAATATTAATTTTAAATGGTGGTGTTGATATTTTAATTTTTAATAATAATATTAATTTTAAATGGTGATGTTGATATTTTAATTTTTAATAATAATATTAATTTTAAATGGTGATGTTAATATTTTAATTTTTAATAATAATATTAATTTTAAAAAGTGGTATTATAAAAAAATATAAAAAAATAAAAAAATGAAAAAAATACTAACTATATGATATAAAATTTAGTTCTATCATGTTATCATCATATTCTAACCTAAATTAAATTGTCTCATCAATATTCACTTTGGGCTAACCTATTGAGAATGGGTGGAATTACTTTTAATAGATGGTAACTTTGATTCAAAAAGACAAGGAAGATAAAAGAGGCAATACTAACTAATGATCTCCCATGGTAATATGATCCCTACTACATGATGTGAAATCTAGTTCTATCATGTTATCATGGTAACATAATTCCTCTTTTTATTTTGAATTTGTGCAATTATATTATAGTTCAACAAATCAAAATGCTTCCAAATGTCCCCTTACCACTTGATTAACTATATTAACTAAAGGTTTTCTATTAGATTAGAATGTCATAATAATTATTTTTTCATCAAACTTACAAACTTTTTTAAATTGACAATTTAACTTTATTTTTTCAACAAACCTAAGAATATTTCTTTATTGGTAAGTTAGTGAGCCACAATAATATTCATAGAAACGGTCACCCATCCACTCAAACTAACATATCAAATTTACTAAACTAACAACCTTATCTTATCTTTAAGAACCAAAATAATAAATTCAAAAAATATACAAACTCTAAAGTCACTATCATACTAAGCTAACAACTTTAACTTTGTTTTTGAAAACCAAAATAATATATTAAAAAGTATACAACACTATCATACTAAGCTAACAACTTTAACTTTGTCTTTGAAAATCAAAGTAATATATTAAAAAATATACAAACTCTTGAACCACATGTTAAATCATTATATGATATATATTAAAAAGTATACATCACTATCATACTAACCTAACAACTTTAACTTTGTCTTTAAAAACCAAGGTAATATATTAAAAAGTATACAAACTCTTGAACCACATGTTAAATCATTATATGATATTCACATCAAAATTAACAACCAACCATATTCATTTATTTTAAAATTTTAAATTATATGGGATTCACATCAAAATTAACAACTAACCATATTCATTTGAAAACCAAGGTAATATATTAAAAAGTATACAAATTCTTGAACTTAAATCATTATATGATATTCACATCAAAATTAACAACCAACCATATTCATTTATTTTAAGATTTTAAATTATATCGGATTCACATCAAAATTAACAACTAATCATATTCATTTGAAAACCAAGGTAATATATTAAAAAGTATACAAACTCTTGAACCACATGTTAAATCATTATATGATATTCACATCAAAATTAACAACCAACCATATTCATTTATTTTACGATTTTAAATTATATGGGATTCACATCAAAATTAATAACCAACCATATTCATTTATTTTAAGATATTAGTGATGGAGAAAAATCAACAAATGTCGATATAAATGATATTATATTAAAAAAATAAATTATATATATAAATGTTTCACATAGATTTGCCACTTTATATAAAAAAAAAAATCATAATTATTAAACCCTCTGTCAAAAATTTATTTTATTTAGCTTAAATAGAACCTCATCAAAAGTTAATTTATCTTAAATAGAGGAATTTTTTTTTTCAAAATGCTCTCGATTAAGTTAAATCGAAGATCAACCCTCGATTGATGACTTGTTACTTAGATTTATGAGATAAGTCCTACATTAATCTAAGTAGTGTAAAACATCATTATTTGATGACATTATAATAAAAGATTAGCATTTAATATAAATTTGACTTACTTTAGTAGCCTTTCTCTGAAAGTTAAAGCTTGCATTAATATATATTTTTTAAATTTCTCATTTCAATCATTTCAAGAGTCGAAAAAACGCTTGTTCTGTCAACACGGTGGGCCATGTGACCAAACGGAGTGCTGTGTCCGTTTACTTGGAAGTCAATCACAATCGACCGAAAGTTTAAGCCGCCGGCGAGTGGAGTATCTTCGAATGCCAGCTTTGTTTTTCAAATATGGCAGCTTCATGCCAGGATGTCGTCCTCATCGGAATAAAATCCGTCTTTGTTTTGGAAAAAAGCCATATAATCGATGACTATCGATCTGGTAGTCGTCAATATCTGCAGCTACAGCAGCCAGCACCATGCAGTTACTGCGTGCTACTATTATCCGAGGACCGCCAGGATTTTAGGAAGTGGCATTGACAAATAGGTTAGCAATTATCATTTCCAGGAAAATTCCAAGTATCTGGGCTGCAAACAAAGAAATATCCTCATAGATAATAAATATCAATTGGCCGGACGGTCTTCCTTGAGTGGGAGTCTCTTTTGGTGTCAATGTTAAACTGGCATAGCATACCCTCAAAGCAGGCGACCAGCATCCACCCTGCTATGCTCCGTGAGGGTGAGGGTGGGTATGCACCGTCTGAGTTGAAGCACCTCAAGGTGCATACCCACTCTCACATAGCACTTAATGCTGCTTAGTAGGATGCTTAATGTTCGTCTTTAAAGTAGGGAAAGGAAACACAGTAGTAAATTGGTAGTAAATTGGCAGGGTTATACTGTTTAAATATCGTAGGATTTAATTAATTTTTGGATGGAAAATGAATACTTCATGAAATATTTTTAACAATCTGTAACTTCAAATCTGAATCGCTCAGTTCCATGCCCATCTATAATAATCGCAAATATGTGACCACTACTTTTCCAGAGAGAAATAGAAAAGGAAGAAGAGGTAGCAATTAAGAGGGTGAAGAGATGATGATGGAGAAAAACCAAAGGACAATGTTTGGCGAACAAAGACAACATGAAGGTGAAGAGGGGATGCAGGGGGGTGTCGGGAGGTATGGATAGCTGGAGTACGCTACATGATGGGACATAGACCAATCAGTCGATGACACATGGTGGTTTGCAGGACAAAACATAAACCAAATAGCAAATGACACACGTCGGTGTTTGAGAGGCTCTAGACAGACGATGAAACTTCTCAACCCCAATTGATGTTTTTAATGGAGGTTTCAAGAATATTGTACTAGTGATATATAAAGAGAATCTTCCAAGGACTATTGGAATTGGAGGAAATGGAGGGTTATTGCTATGTATCATGGCATTTTCGTGGGTAACTGATACAATTCAATTAGAGGCTAGGAACCATCAACTCAAATTAGAGCCATTGTTCAAAGTGCACAAGAGGGTCATCACCTCAACAACTTGCACTAGTGATGACTCATTGGCTCCCAATGACAAGCTCTGAAAATTGGAGTTCCATCCACAATGCATATGAAATTCACCCATAAGAGGATGAGGAAAAACCTACTAGTGGAGACAATCGTTGAAGCACCAAACTTCCTAAGTACTACTTGTATGTTTTCTAATTGTAAGCATTCAATCCACACAATTTCGTTTAGAATATTCAATACATGAAGGTGAAGAAGGGATGCATGGGGGTGTCGGTTGGAATGGATCATAGACCAATCAACAGATGACACATGGTGGTTTGCAGGACAAAACATAAAACAAACATCAAATGGCATGTTAGAGAACTCTCGACAAATGCCAAAAATTATCAACCCCCATTGTTGTTTCTAATGGAGGTTCCAAGGACTATTATAATTGGAAGAAATGGAAGGTTGTTGCTATGTATCGGGACATTCTTGTGAGTAACCAATAAAATTCAGTTAGACATTGGAAATCATCAACGCATATGGGATCTATAGTTCAAAGTGCATGAGACGATCATTGTTGGCACAGGGGTAGACCCAGGGTTCAACGCTACAACAATGCACCAACAAAACCCTAACTACCGACCCTTTCGGCAACACCTATGAAGCAGATGAAGTTTCATTCGAGGTAGAGGCAGGGGTGGATGTAGGACTCAGGTGTCTGCAACCTTAGCTGGGACACAAATATGTGATTATAATACTTGATAGAGCACTCAACACCGTTATTTCATCATTATTTAACCAATATCTACTTCGCAGATAAAATAGAGCATCGCAGCATTCACCCAGATCTAATGTATTTAAGCACTTAGCATAAATAAATGGATCAAATCTAGCAGATTCAAGCACTAAGCACATTCACCTATGTCAGATCTAGCATCCTGATTCATCATAAGCACAAAGCATAAACATATATATCTATCTATATCAAAGCACTTAGCAAGTAAAGACATAAACACATTAAAACATCGCACAGAGAAAAATAACACAATATTTACGTGGTTCACCCCCACCCTGAGGCTACATCCACCAACTCTTCTTCTTTATTAGCTTCAATCAGTAATCTACATACACAGAGCCACAAAAACCCTACTCCACATAGGACAAGAGATCTGCGCACCCCTCGTCAGATCCTCCTTCCCCAAACTAGGTCTAGCACAAAGCCTTCCACATTCTGTTACAACCACTTGCACTCAGCTCTTCAAGTTTCTCACAATATGCACAAAGCATCTACAAAACCATACTTGTACTTAGCACTTAGCTTATCGGCCAGGCTACTTATGTCACCTAGCTACTTATTTATACTTTACAAAAGAGGCCTAAACATGGGTAAACCCATGGGCCGACATCCCATACCTGTTACATAATCCCAAATCCCAAAAAGGGGCCGAGATCTCACAATCTCTGCTTCGTCTTGTGCTCCGCCTTCAACGGGTTGTCAAAGTCCCAAAATAGGTCAAAATTGACCAAGGATCTCCCAAAGCTTGGTCAAGGGCTAACAACCCCCCAACACTCACCTATGACTCGTCCCAAGTCACTCTGGTTTGACTAGTTCTACTTCGAACGCCTCGATCTTGGCTCGAGCTGCTTTGACTTGTTGTTGTGCTACGGTCCCCTATTCAACGAAATATTGGATGACTGCATCATTGATAGGTCTCTCTAGATGATGTTCAGTTTTAGTGACAACCTTCTCTAGCTCGACTCCTTGGCCTTCTACCTCTGTAAAAAATTGATAGGCCTTATCTTGTACAGGTTGGAACTTCTGAGTTACTTCCATAACTCTTCTCTGGATAGTGTGGATCTTCTACTAGGTGGTCTGCTGCTCTTAAGATCGCTTCATTCTTTCCATAGCTGACAGGGGATTCAACTGCACTTGTATCTTTTCATCTTGATACTTCGCCTCTTGGAGTTGTGACTCCAGTGCCCTCAGTTTCGAGTTCTCCGTGAGTTGTTTATAGGTCTGGGCACTGCGATCAGTGAGTTGCTTACATTCTAGGGTAAGATCCTTTATCCTTTCAACTACGCTCCGGGCAACTCCTTCTCTTTGGTCTCTTACATCTTGTGGGGTCTCAGGTACAGTGTGTAGCTTCAAATATGCTATGCGTTGTTGTAGCTGTTGGATGGATTCTGCGAGCTAGTTCACCTGTTGTGTAACTCAGTCTTTTGCCTTGATTTCTAAGACTATCACAGAGCAAAGTGCTCTGTTGATCGCTTCTTTTACTTTGAGTTGCTCCACAAGAAGTTGTTCCTTTTCTTGCTGTAGTTGTGCTTTTTCTTCATCAAACTTCGCTTGGAGAGAAATCTTTTCTTGTTCTACAGCACTGTGTTTTTCTACGACTATTGCTTGTACTTGTGTCAAAGCTTGGGTGGATTTCTCTATTTCTTCCTGCGCTCGTCGAAGGCGAGCTTCAACTGTATCGACTAGGTGGTGGAGTTGGGTTGGCTCATCTCCCAATTATGGTTCTCCCGACACAGTGGAGACTGCACGGCTAGATTGTAGGGCCTGTTGTACACCTCGGAGTTCAATCTCAATTCGATCATACATCTCCTCTTGCTTTTCTTCTTGTTTCTCTATTATTTCCAACAAAGCACCTTACAGGGCTTCTATGAGGAATTCGAAGTCATTGGAGGTGAGGAAAGTCTGCATCTTGGTCATGGTGGCCTTCGATTTCTTCCGGGAGGAAGGTTTCGGAGGCAAACCTTTCCTCTTCTTTAGGGGATCAACCTCGTATCCTTGCTTCTGTTCAAATTCTTTGTCATTCGACTCTTCGCCGTCACCTCCTTGCTTTGGTGATATGGAAGCAGTCTTCACGGATGTGCTGTCTAATTCCTGGACCTCTTCGGTCTTCTTTGTCTTGCTAGGTCCAGGTGTATCCTGCGTTGTTTCTAGGTTGTCAATGTCGGATATCTCTGCAGGGTCTGCTAGAATAAGGAGGTCCATCGACCAATCCTTAGTGATCTCCTCCAAGTCCTCCTCCGTCAGCTTATAGTAGGATTGAAGTTGTTTCTTATGTTCGTCGGCGCACGCTGTGATGTAAATAAAATGTTGATCTGCGCTGAACTTCATCAAAGGCTGGAATCGGTGTAGAGTGGTCGGAGTCATGTGAGGCTCGAACTGTATGGCTATCTTCAACTGATTGTAGTAGGTATGAAAAAAAACATTTGACTACCACTATTTATTCATATTGCTTGAATACCATAGTGTACTGAACTTCGCGGCTAACGGTTCAAGAGGCTCGATGTCTGGGAAGGTCACACCTTCCGACATCTCCCAAGTAATAAAATCTATAAGGATCAAGAGCTAGCTGAAGTGAAATTCATATCCTTGATCATGTGCTTCTTTGCAGTCGAGTTCCAACTGGTTCACCAGGTACTTCGCCTAGTTCATCTGAAGGCCTTCTGCGCACTTCCCTGCAAAGTCGACTACAAAACCGGTGACTTGGGTACGTCATTTATTTCGTACTAACTTCCTTGCAATCAACTAACAGGCGAGGCGCACTATGCCACTCTGGATAGAAGCTACCTTGTAGCCTCACGTTCCCTTGTCGAGATCGCCATAAATGTCCTTGATCTTCTGTGCTAGAGCGCGATCCATGGATTTTCTGGGGTAAAACTCTTGTGGATTAGGTCCTTTCATACTCAAGCCCATGATCTGATTGATCAGTGCCGGATCAACTGTTATACGACGGTTTAGCCACAAATAACCACCATGGTTACAAGACAGAAAAGCTTGACACATGCATTCACCTTCTGTTGTCTTCTGAAGTGGGGAATCTTCATGACGTTCAACATAGTAGACTGCACGAGGTTCATATTCCACAACTGGGGGATTATCTTCGAATTCTTCCCCTTAGTTCTAGTCAGGTACTTATGTGGAGTGAGCATGTTATAGACTTTGCGATCTCCGAGGCTGAAGTCGGTAAACTTCAACGCTGCAATCTTATCTTGGTATGCTTGAACTACGTGTATCCCCTTCGGGAGGTATGTCGTAACCAAGGTGTATTCAAAATCTCTGGGCACGTTGTCTCAATTTACTGTGTTTCTCATAGGTGGTATGTAGGCGGGTACTATGGTCGGGATCAATTTTGAATTCGCTAGATTATCCTTGTGCTTGGTTCATTTTTCATCTGATGGTCGGGATGGTTCGGTTCCGTGAGCAGTGGATGGAGAGGTTGGAAGTGCTCTCATCGATGATGCTTATACACCTATAGACATCGACATGACCCTTTCAGTCATGAGGTCGATCAAAAATTCTTCAACATCTTTCTCTGTAGCGCTCAACTCTTCCGACATACACACTCGGGTCTAACAATCTCAGGTTCGAGGAGTAACTTTGACACTACAATAGAATAGACAGCAAGAGTGCGATGATCATTGTATAAATTCAACTTAGTCTGCGGGCTCAAACTCTTGGTTGGCAAAAGTGTTCTCGGTGCATGGCACGATGGGATAAGTAGGTAACTCGGCAATGGGTTGCTTGCAACGTGTATGAATCCTTCATTAACTTTGTTTTGTCCATTATGGCAGAGTCCCAATGGTTGGATGGCGAGCTATCTGTCCATAAATGTCTTTCTACCCGTTCAGAGCGTTGTTCTGACGGTTATAATGTCCCCAACGACTATATTGCTTCGCCATGGTGAAGTGGCATGTGTCGCTATTCTGATATCCCGACGAAGCTCCAATTTTGCAATTTTTCCTTCTGTGAGGTTCCCTTTGGAACCTTCTGCATCTTGTCGATCTTAGCTCTCTTCTTACTTAGCTTTCTAGCCTTCTTCCCTGTGAGATTTGTCTCGATATGCCTTTTTCCGTTCGGATTCTTATCTTCTTTTGGCATAGTTACTTCACGTTGTTGAGATTCTTTCCTAAGATTCGAGGGTGAACCTTCTTCTTTATCCATAATAGGTACTTCAATCTTCTGTGGGTCTTCTAGTGTTCTTGCAACTTCGACATATGGGTCTCTGGTGTTAAAGAGCTTTGGTTTGTTATTTTGTTCTTCAATCAAGTGTGCAATCCTTCTAGTCATGAATTATTTTAACTCTTTCTTCTTCTACTCTAAAGCTTCTTCTTCTTCTTGCCTTTTAGCCTAATCTCTTTCAATCCAAGGTTTTCCTAGTAGCATGGTAAATGGGGCATTGTTCTCAATAATTTAATAATCTCAAAATCTTCCTCTGTTGAAGTTCCATTGGAATTCATAGGTATTCGGGTGAGCTTTCCACATAGGTTTATCAACTTTCCTTTGAATATTCCTATTCCTCCTAATGAAAGAATCATAGCAGGCCTCCCTATAGCTTCCCAAGTTCTCTCTGTCATGATATTCACCTTTGTTTCCTCATCCAGAACACAGTCAATGTCGAAGTCTCATATTCTTGATTCAATGCATTCTTTTTCTTTGAAGATCTCTGATAATCTGACATGTCGGTGGTCATTCAGGGTTTCTTTCATATGTAGCAATACTTTCTCTGATTCTTTCTGGGATTCTGCCATAATATTAGTTTCTGGATCTGCCTTAGGGTTTTCTTGGTTCATATTCATTCTTTCAACCTTAGCAATCATTCTAGGGCAATCCAATACTTCATGGTCCATAGCTTTGCAACAAAGACAACTAGGTATTCTCCCAGGGCATTCCTTCACAAGATGTCCCAGTTTTCTACAACTGTAACAGAGGGTTAATCCTCTCTTTCTTTTAAATAATCCCCAGTCTTCCCTGCACTGCGCGCTAAGATCATGGTAGCTAACCTACAAACATTTTTTTCTAGGATCCTGCATCCAATTATTAGTCCAAACATTCTTTCTATGCATAGGTATAACATATTTTTCACTATTCTTATCGAATCTACTCATATCAAACCTTCTTTCGTCTATTAATACCCTAGTTTTCAAGTTAGGATAGAATCTATCAAACATACCTAGATCCATATTGTTGAAACAAAAATTTCCACTTATCTTACTTCTATAGAAAACAAAGCTTTCAGATCTAGAACTTTTCAATATTCTTACCTTTATCAGAGCACAGAGCTTTTAGATCTTACCTCTTTTAATAAAAAATTCTCACTTTTACTTTTCTTAGAGCACAAAGCTTCCAGATCTTACCTCTTTTCTTCAGATCGGACTTCTTTTCCTTATCACAGAGCTTTTCAAACTAAGTAGAGTACTGCGCACTAGAGAAGCAGATCTATGCACATAGCTTTCACAATTTCAAGTTGGATCTTTGCACAAAGCTTCTTCTTCCTTAGTTCCCAACAATCACAGCTTCAGGTCATGGCAACATAACCATTTGTTGGCACAGGGGAAAACCCAGGGTTCAACGCTACAACAACGCACCAACAAAACCCTAACTACCGACCCTTTCGACAACACCTATGAAGTAGATGAAGTCTCACCCGAGGTAGAGGTAGGGGTGGTTGCAGGACTCAGGTGTCTGGAACCTTAGTTGGGACACAGATCTGTGATTATAATACTTGATAGAGCACTCAACACCGTTAGTTCATCATTATTTAACCAATATCTACTTCGCAGATAAAACAGAGCATCACAACATTCACTCAGATCTAATGTATTTAAGCACTTAGCATAAATAAATGGATTAGTTCTACCATATTCAAGCACTAAGCACATTCACCTATGTCAGATCTAGCATCTTGATTCATCATAAGCACAAAGCATAAATAGATCTATCTATCTATATCAAATCACTTAGCAAGTAAAGAAATAAACACATCAGAACATCGCACTGAGCAGAATAACACAGTGTTTAGGTGGTTCACCCCCACCCTAGGGCTACGTCCACCAACTCTTCTTCTTTATTAGCTTCAATCAGTCATCTACTTGCACAAAGCCACAAAAACCCAACTCTGCATAGGATAGGATATATGCGCACACCTCGCCAGATCCTCCTTCCCTGAGCTAGGTCTAGCACAAAGCCTTTCACAATCTCCTACAACCACTTGCACTCAGCTCTTCAAGTTTCTCACAATATGCACAGAGCATATACAAACCATACTTGTACTTAGCACTTAGCTTATCATCCAGGCTACTTATGTCACCTAGCTACTTATTTATACTTTACACGAAGGTGAAGAGGGGATGCAAGGGGGTTCCGAGAGGGATGGACATGTGGAGTACATTGCAAGATAAAACATATACCAATTAGTAGATGACACATGGTGGTTTGTAGGATGGAACATAAACCAGACATCAAATGACACATGCTAGTGTTTGAGAGGTTCTAGACAAATGGTGAAACTTATCTACCCCAATTGTTATTTCTAATGGAGGTTCCAATAATAGTGTAGTGGTCATATATAAAGAGAATCTTCCAAGGCAAGGATGATTTTAAGGATGGAAATTTATTTTAAAATGTAGAAACCTTGGAGAATATTACTAATCCTTCATATGCCAACTATAAATGTTTGGCGATATTTTTGTAAAATATTCAAATTTATAATTATTTTATATAGTTTTTATAAAATTTTGGCGATTTTTAAGGTAAAATAATTTTATCCTATAGAATTTGGGCGAATCATTTTTAAAAGAGTGAATCTCATTTTTGGAAAAACCATGGAAAATTAGCCCATGAGCAAAATTTAGCCCCTAAAATCATCCATGTTCCAAGGACTATTGAAATTTGAGGAAATGGAAGGTTGTTGCTATATATCAGGACATTTTTGTGGGTAACCAACAAAATTCAATTAGAGGTTGGAAACCATTGACTCCAATGAGATAGGTAGTTCAAAGTGCATAAGAGGGTCACCACCTCAACTATTTTCACTAGTGATGACTCATTGAATCCCAATGACAAGATCTCAAGATTGGAGTTCCATCCACAATGCATATAAAATTTACACATAGGAAGATGAGGAAAAACCTACCAATAAAGATGACCATTGAAGAACCAAACCTCTCAAGTACTCCTTGTATGATTTTTAATTGTAAGCAATCTATCCACACAATTTTGTTTAGAATATTCAAAACATGAGAAATTGAATGTTTTTTGGGGGCTTGATGTCAAGCTGTCTAGTAAAGTCAAAATTAAGCCACATTCTAGGTCGTAATGTTTTGTTTGTGAGACATTTTTCATCAAGGAATGATGAAAGAAGCAATGGAACAATAGAACAAAATGGCTTTCTCGATTGTAATTCTACAACCATTCAGATTTTTAATTTGTCAAAAGTGCTAGAGACAATTGGTTTGTGAACCACAATTGACATGTTCAACTCACAGTGAAAGGATTTAAATTATTGAACAAATTCTCATCATCTTCACTTATTTCATATTCCTTACCTTAGAGAAGTGATTTTTGTGAAACAACCATGCATATGTAGTGTTCCATAAGTTAGGTAGTTCGAAATATGGTTTGTGTTCTCTTATCATTTCCAATACCACCACCCCAAATCTATACATGTCATACTTCTCTAGTGCCTCTTTAATGTAAAATATATCATAACTCAGTTTTCAATTGACAATAAGGTTAGTCATAATTGGTTGTTATCTATGAATGTGGGTTGAATCATCACCAATATTCAAGGAAAACCATGTCACCTGAAGTGACTTGTTGGTGGTTCGTAGGGGGGTAGACTTCTACTCTTGCCAAAGGCCTCTATGTTTTGGGTCATTAACATGTTTCCTTGTTTCCAAGGAAGATGAGCTCTTAGCCAATCAAAAATAGTTTTATGTCTTACTCCAACACCAAAGGATAGTTTCAGCCTATATAGAATCTGCAAGAAACCAAGTGTCCCTTGTGGTCATAGATGTGGCTACGTCCAATGGGGTCATGTACTTAGTGACCTCTATATCTTCTCATATATATAACATTAGAATTTTCCGATATTGACTCCCATGACCTTATATAATGTTTGAACAATTAATATGTTCATATCTAAACCAACTTCCATAAGAAAGTAAGTTTACCTTCCTTTATTTATAGAGATGATGGATTAAACCTATTTTAAATGTTACATTTTCAATAGTTTTTATAATCCTCATTAACAAATGTTGTTGAGGAATTTTAGAACTTACTTCCTACCATGCCTACCAATCAACATATGCTGAAACTTATTTTCTATGTTACCTAACAATCAACCATGCCTTTCAAGGGTGTGTGCCAAGAATTTTCAACATAATGCATTGTTGGATGTTTGAATGGGTGTGGCTTATGAAAGGAAATGGCCACTCCTCTTTACTTTTAAAACCACATTTTTGATTAAAAAAAAATACAATCTGTTATCACATGAACTTGTCAAAGTCCTGTGGGTTTGTGGTTTCTATCTAAGTCTGTAATTTTTCCCTGTCTCTCTCCTTTTCACAGAGGAAGTCTTAAATTTTTCCTTCTTTGGCTTGTTAAATCATTTTCTTTTTCCCCCCTCTATGTTTAAAGTTCCCTGGTCTCCCTGTTTTCCTAGCCCACAGTTGGTCGTCTAAATCCTTGATCATGTAAGCCCCAACCATGAACACAAAGAACAACTTTCTTAGCAGTCTGTTTCAGGATTGAAGCATAAACAGAAGTCAATTTTAATCGTTCAACGACAAAGATTCCCAGAACATTCTAGATCAGCGACTCACGGGCATTCGAGAGTGACAACTTGCGTGAAGTATAGCACCAGAGAAAAAGGCTCCGAAGTGAGTATGAACCATTGATATTAAAGGGGTCAGGTGGCAGTCGATCCAAGCCTTCTGGTAAATGATCTTGGAGAGAATTAAATCAGAAATGCTTAGAAGTCCCAAAGACCTGAAGAGCTGAAGCCGCCAAAGCGTCGAATTTGTCGAAGCTACTGAAGCGGCCGAAGTCTTGAAGGCTCGAAATAGATATGAGTCATTGATCAGCAAGAGCCACGCATCATCATATTTGTCACTCTGGGAGTTTTACTTTGGGAGTTTTAAAATGAGAAGCATTGCAAAGTCATGAAGGGCCGAAGCCTGAATCTCCCGAAGAGAATCTGAGTCATCAATCAGTAGGAGCCATGCATCACCAAATCCTTTTCTCCAAATAAAAGCAACAGAATATGAATGGAGTTTGAGAATTGAAATTCCTAAAAGCCGATCCGTGAAGAAAATCTTGGACGTTGTTTTGAAGGGGAAGATAGGATCCATCAATATAAAAAGCACTAGAGCTGAGTTGTTAATTAGAGGGCCTAATCTTAGATCACAAGATCAACAGTCACTCCAAATTGCAGGGTCAAAAGGTGCCCACGTTTTAAAATCTCAGGGGCAGGCCGCAATCGAAACCGTGGTTTTTAGAAAGGGATGTGTGGCGGTTCAAGGTGAATTGTAGGGACAAAAGCAATTTTATTTCAGACCACCCTTGGTAGTGCCCACAATCGTGCAATTGTGTAGGGTCATGGCCCTAGGTCACATTGAAGATGGAGTGATGGAGAGGAGTTGTGCCAAAGGCCAAAAGTGTTTGTATTTGGTCACAAAAGAAGATCCGCTTGGCCTCGAGGTGTCAGGATTGACTCGAAGAAGTTGTGGGCATCGCCTGGAACATTCATGGGTGTCAGGCCTCATCCTGATATCGATGAAGGTAGTTAATGGAAATTGGGGTGGTGGTTGATACCTCCTCTCACCCCATAAATGGAAAGCATGCTGAGAACAACCATGAGTGCAGATTGTCAATCTGAAGCTTCCTTCTAGACAGATTTTCATGCAAAGCACATAACCGAGGCGAACTCGTGTCTGACATGAGAAGGCCTGCACAGTCTGACAGAGAAAGCACCGACTGAAAAATTTGAATGCAGTGGTCTGATCACGCTCCTGGTAGTTGCAGCAGTTCTGAGTATATATACTCAGTTTTGATATTTTTTCAAGGTCGAATGGTTGAGCTAGGCTCCCTGCTATTGTAATATTTTGATTGAGAACAACTGGTTCTCTGGTTATGTATTTTTTTTTGAGACATCTTGGTTAATCTAAGTTAGCTTTATTACTCCATCTTATTTGCCTCTGATACCGAGAGAGTTCATTTTTCATTGATTCACATGGATTGTTGTAAACTGTATTATGATAAATGTTTGATTATAGTACTGTTATGATTTCTTTCAGCTTCCTTGAAATTTGAATCCAAGAGGACCTTGTGTTTAATTTTTTCCTCCTTAGGCTGCTGGAAAATCTAATGCTCATAGCGGACCTCTACACCTTTCTCACTAAATATTCCTCCTACTCACCCTTACTCCAACTTACTGACTGAAGTTGATTCAAGACCTCAATGGTTGGTGCATGCTAGTCCAGATTTATAAGTTAGAACACTATTATTAATGAGTTTTATCCATTTGACCACTCAAAACTCAATTACCCGTGACATATAAATTGATGGGTAATGGGATTACCTTCAATGCAATCTGAGGGTGACTTCTAGTGCTAACATTTCTGGCACCGTTGTCGAGGACGAATTGAAAACTTTTCCCTAGGATAGAACGACAAAGAAGCTTCTGATTCTGAAGGTGCATTAGATATTAGAACCATTGAAGATTACAATTGTGCACCTGGTGACTCCACTATTACGACTCCATTTTTTCAGTTGACCCGTAGAGGATTATTTAAGAGCAAGAAAGGT
>ML793592.1:92274-111455 GCA_009831015.1 Picea engelmannii
GGCGTTTCCAGAGGCAAGAGTCACATACTCTTTGAAATCGCGACCAGCGATTTCCCGAATCAACAGGAGCCGTCGATCATCGGAGGGACAGGTGGCACGAATCCGGAGAGATCGGGTTTTCGACGTTCGGGGAATGGCGAGGTAAGAGGTTTATGTCCCGTGAAATCGCAAGTTGCAATTTCCCGAATTAACGAGAGCCATCGATCATCGGAGGGACAGGTGGCATCAGATCCCGGATATCGGGGTTCGGCATTTCGGGGTTTCCGGCACCAAAAGAAACTTGTACCACGGATTCGCGATCCGCAAAATCCCGAAGAGGACGTGGCAAGGTGGGACCCCAAGACAGAGTGGGGGGGGACATGTGTCATCGGCATTTGACGCATCGGGATATCGGAGATCGGGGAGCGAGAGTTTCGTGCATTGCGGAATCGCGAAACGCGATTTCCCGATAAGGCTTGTGGGCCACAGCAGGGGGTTAGTGGAGACCAGCTGTCAATGATCGGGAGGCATATCGGGGATCGGCATATCGGGAAATTCGCAGACGTGGAACGCTGCATTTTGAATCCGCGAACCCCGAAACCCCGACGGGAGGTTTGAATATGGTCACGGGCAGAGGCCACATGGACCGTCGTATAGGTCGGAGGGGCTAGTGCCTAAGGCGCCTCGGGTTTTTGATGCTTGAAACTCCGATAGGAAGGTGAGGCTGTGGTCTCATGGAGAATGGTCATATGGACCACGGGGCATAGCCAGAGGGGCTAAGGCCAGCAAATTAGCTCATCGGAGATCGGGAGTTGGAGAGTACAGTGACTCTCGAAAACAAGAAGGGAAAAACCCTGAACCCCGATAGTGACTCGGGGATACCCACGGTTAGTTGCAGAGGCCGTGCAGGTGAATGAGAAGGACCTGTGGACTGGGATTTTCACAGCAGCAATCCCAGCAGGGAATAGAAGGAGCCGCTTCGGCTCGAAGGGAGAGGAACAGAGCAATCCTGTGAGCAGGGTGTGCATGCAGGGACCCTGCGGGGTGCATGTGGAACTCGTTTGCATTATTAACCTCACCTCTTCATCACTGTTCTCTATCCTCATCAATGGAATCCCTTCCAAACCTTTCTCCCCCACCAGAAGAATTAGACAAGGCGACCCTCTCTCACCCTTCCTTTTCATCCTCATGGCTGAAGGGCTCAGTCACATGCTAAAAGCAACCATCAGGGACCACTCTCTCTCGAGCCTCACCCCCCATGACATTTCTCCCCCCATCTCTCATAGCCAATTTGTAGACGACCTCTTCTTATGGGAATATCCACCGCCAGAGAAGCCCTCTGTTTCAAATCCATCATTGACTTCTTATGTGAAGTGTCAGGCATGGAGGTGAACTTAACCAAATCCCAGGTCTTCTTCTTCAACACACCTTTAGTCATCCAAAACCATCTCACTCACCTCATGCAATTCACCCGTAGTGTCCTTCCATCAGTCTACTTGGGCATCCCCCTCATCGATAACTCTCTTAGGAATGCCTCCTGGAACTCCTTGCTGTCCAGTTTCAGGAAGAGACTCTCCCTCTGGACCTTTCGAACTCTCAATCTTCCTGGGCGCCTCGTTCTCCTTATATCCGTCCTCCAAGCTCTCCCGATCTACACCTTTTCTACCTTAGCGGCCCCGAGTTCTATCCACAACACTCTAAGATCAATCCAAAGAAGCTTTATGTGGCAAGGTATCAAGGAAGGACGCAAAATCTCCTTGGTAAGTTGGCAAAAGGTCTGCAACCCAAAAAAAGTAGGTGACCTCGGTCTATGTGACCCAGCCACTCTTAACAAAGTTCTCAGTGCTAAAATCTGGTGGAGATGGCTGAAAAGACCCCAGGATCTCTGGGCACGTTTGTGGAGGAAAAAATACACCCCTACAACCCCGAAAAAATAACTCATCAGATGGAATGGTCAAATCCCAAGTTCGCTCATCTGGAATGCTACCCGAAATAATCAAGGACTCATCATGGACCATTCGTTTTGGGAACTGCAAAATGGTACTTCAACAAACTTTTGGAGTGACTGGTGGCAACAACTCCCCACCTTGAATACTGATCCCAACCTCAGAGACCTCATTCCCCTTGCAACTGTCACAGGACTACACAAAGTCATCGATTTCTGGAAGCCCTTTGATCCAGGAGAATTATGGTGCACTTGGAAAAACACTCACAAGCATTCCCCTTCATGTCAACCTCCGACCCCTACAGGAGCACCTCGCCTCCAGGAAAATCTCCAGTCAACAAGGGGAGGACATCCTTAGGTGGGGTCACTCCCTTACAGGTGTCTTTAACATTCCTAAAGCGTACTCCCTACAAGTAAATCACAACACCTTGCCTTGCGAGGAAATTTGGGGAAAAATCTGGGATATGAAATACTGGCTGAAAGTCAACACCTTTCTCTAGCTAGTGGCACACAACAACATCCTCACTTGGGATAACTTAAGAAAATGATGTTTCATCGGGCCATCTTGGTGTAAGCTTTGCAAACAAGAGGAAGAAACTCTAAATCATCTCCTCAACCTCTGCCCTTACAGCTCGTACATTTGGAACCAGAGCACCGACATCATGAGGACATCGGATAGAAACCACCTAGGCCCAAATGATACTATTGCAGGATGGAAAAGCTTGATCTTCCACTCTCCCATTCTCAATAGAGTCTGGCAATTGCTCCCAGGTTTCATCCTCTGGCAGATTCAGAAAGAGAGGAACATAAGAATTTTCAACTTGGTCACCAGAACGTGGCAAGAGGTTTGGAACACAATCCACACCAATATTAATGAAACCATCTCGTTGCATCCCTAGACGGTGCAGGAACTGCAAAGCCCTCAGAATGAACAACATCTCATCAGATCTTGGAACATAAATATCACCCCAACCCCAGAATGGCCTAGGGCAGCTGTGGGATGCACAAGAAGCCCCACTCTTTGGGAGGCTCCATCTCGAAATTTCTTTAAACTCAATTTTGATGGAGCCTCCAAAGGGAACCCGGGACTAACTAGTTACAGGGCAGTCATCCGAAATAGTGATGGAGAAATCCTACACATTTTAACAGGTAGCATGGGGCATAATACCAACAACGTTGCAGAAATACGGAGCCTTCTCTGTGGCTTGCAAGCAGCTTCAGAGCTACTTCTCTTTCCTCTCATCGTGGAAGGTGATTCACAAATTGTTATTAAGATCCTCTCTCATCTACTCAATGGGACAGATCCAGAGAAATTATCTCCCAGTTGACGACTCACGAATGGGCTCTGCAGAATTAATTCTATTCTCCAGCCTCAACAGGTCATCCTTCCATCCCATGTTAGAAGAACGTCCAACCAAGTAGCTGACTGGCTGGAAAATTTTGGAGTCGAGCTAGAAGAAGGCACCTTCTCCTGTACCCCTTCTACCAACCCCACTCACCCTGCGGTCATCACTTGTAAGAACATATCTCACACCAATGATCTTCCCCCAGATGGGGTGCTCGATTGATATGACTGCTCCAACTATGCCTACTACCACCTGGCCACCTCATAGGCCACCTGGCATACGTTCTTCGCCACGTCCCTACCCCAATCACTTCCGGTCTTTACACCACCTGCCGCCACCCTCCCTCTTGCATTTTCTCTTCGACATTCACTCGCGTGGGGAGCTCTGCAACTCGTGCGTCCTCACGAAGCCGTGCAAACACTCTTCCCCATCGCTTCAACTTACACCCTGGCCCTCGCTTCTTCTGGACATGATGGGGACTCTAGCACTTCATTCCATTGTTTCCAATTCCAAGCAGCAAGTCTCTAGAGCCCTCTAGCCCCTCTGCCCAGTCTTCGAGCTCTGGTGCGACCTCACAGGGATTACAGTTGGATTTTTTTGTTTTCTCCACACCATGCCACGACCCCATGGAAAGCCTAAGTCTGGGGAAACCTGGTACTTGGCTCGTGGAAGAATTTTGCCTGCAACAGAGGCTCAAGATGAACCAGTCACTCCCCTTGCAGCGGTCCTAGAAGCTATCCCAGCAAACCCTCCCCTAGAGGCTCTCCTGGATGACTCGGCCCATGAATATCTTCCTGCAGTTCCGCCCCGCGACGAGGCTCCTCCTTTGGCACCCCTCCCTATGGTCGCCTTAAACCAGATACCCTGCAACCAACCAACTGGCGACCAACCTCCCTGTGACCTCTCCCCCCTCTCAAACCCCTACAACTGTAGGGTTGAGTGGTTTGATCTGTATGGGAACTCGCTTGGCTATGCGCCCCCTCCTTCGTCTTCCCCTCCACGTCCCTTTTACCCGCCCTCCCCCCCTCGACGCCCTTTCACCACCCCCCATCCCATCTCCCCCCTGAGATCCTCCTCCTCCTCCCCTCTCCACACCCACCCCAACCTCCCATGTGCTTTGTGCGTGGACAGAACATAACTCTTAGAAGATATTAAATTGATGAAAAAAGACCTGGAGATTATCAAATTGATGAAAAAAGATTTGGAAGAGATCAAAGAGGCAACGCTCGACGCACAACAGAAGGAAGCCGACCGCTGGAGAAGAGTGGACACCTTGATGATGTTCATGCAAGATCTGCAATAAGCCATGGCAGAACATTGAAAAGGCAAAGCTTCAGCGAAGCAGGTTTTCGCAGGATTGCGTCTTGGTCCAGGTTTTTAGGGTCTTGCCGTGTTTTTTGATTTTTTCTACACTTTACCTATGCACCTCAGTCCTGCGTGGCCTAGTAGTCTAGTTACCTTGCAAGTTGCATGACCATGGCGATGGTGGTTTCCCAACTAGGCACTGGAGCCATGAGATTTTTTGGACTTTTGGCCTTACTAGTTTTTGGACATCTGGCGTTGTGGTTTCCCTTTTGGGCACTGCGACCACGTGGCTAATAGCACCACAGAAAATTGTAATTTTCTGAAAGGAATCAATACAATACAACACTCTAAATTACAAAAAAAAAACCACGTTGTAAATTATTTTTCGAAAATTATTTTGTGATAAAGAGATGTAGGCATTTTCCAATAAATCTATGAGGGCAATTAGAAAGTTAAATATGAAATAACAAAAATTTGGATCATTAATAATTAATATGTTTGAAGTAAGATTATAATATCATGTTGCAAATTATTTTGCGACAAAAAGATGTTGTATGTTTCCTTTGTAATCGACAACTACAAAATATAGAGAGATAGTTAATATGCTTAAAGTAAGATTATAACAACAGTTATAAATTATTTTTCGAAAATTATTTTGTGATAAAGATGTAGCCATTTTCCAATAAATCTATAAAGACAATTGGAAAATTAAATATGAAGTAGCAAAGATTTGGATCATTAATAATTAATATGTTTGAAGTAACATTAATTAATATATTTGAAGTAAAATTATAACATCATGTTGTAAATTATTTTGTGAGAGAGATGTTGTACATTTCCTTTGTAATCCACGGCTACAAAATCTAGAGTAAAGTTCATGAAAGTTTCAATTTCTAATTTAGAGTGTTAGAGAAGCGTTGCAACTATTAGTCGAAAGGTAGAAATAGACCAAGCCTACAAAAGGTAGAAATAGACCAAGCATATGCCACACAATTTCCATGGATGAAAATGAATCCACAAAACTCTCATTTGTATTATAACCCTCACAAAAATGTTTTATATAATAATTATCCTTTTCAAACTACACACTAAAAATATTTAATAATAACAATTTTTTTTTTAACAATAATAACCAAATAAGAGTTTATTCACTTATTAAGTCCCATCTTTAATAACGTATGAGGCATGGCTTCATTGAAAGTTACAACCATTGAGCTTGTACCATAATTGACTCGTTTAATAACGTATGCGTCGTGTCTCGATTGAAAGTTACTCTAAAGTCACAACAACTAATGTTGCAACTTGCACGCGCTCGCAATTTCTACGTTCAAATATTTGAATGACGGCTTTACATAAGTTGTCAATGAATGGATAAACTCGTGGCGTCAACTACCCAGAACTCACATTCACAAGAAAGTGAACCGTTCATGATTCCCACAACCATGCAATAAAGAGAGGGTTTTCACGTTGACTGTCAATGTAGACCAGTAAACGTGGAACCATGTGAACCATGTTTGCAGATGGATGGATCTTAATCATTTATGACTCCAACCGATTCTAGGTGGCTAGGTGGCTGTGTAGATGGTGTAGATGATTGAATTTATTTAGTTTAAAAGTTTTATGTTTTTGTTATTTTTGGAAGATATTTTTTTGGGATATTTGTCCAAAGTTTTGTGAGAAATTGTTAGATTCATAGATTTGATTTGAGTGATTATTTCTGTATAATCAAAATGTTTAAGAGGTTTTTAACATGCTGAATCTATTTCTGCATTTAAAAATGAATTTTAAACAACAGAAAATAGTGATTTCTTGTAAGCCTTAAATATCTACCCCTTATTATGTGAAATGTAAAGGGCAAATAACCTTTCATTAAAAAAAAATATGTTAGATTAAATAGTTTTAAAAGGAAAAAAATTGTGTATGGTGAAATTTTAGTTTATATATATATATATATATATATATAAGTTTGACTTTACAGTTTACATTTATTATGATGAATAGAAAAATCAAAATTTTAGAATTGCAATTTAAAAAAAAAATAGAATTTAAAAAAGTTTAAAAAGTAAATTATTATATTTTTTTCAATGTTAATGTTTTATGGATTTTTTATTAAAATTATATATTTGGTTTTTAATTTTAAATTAAGAAATTAAGGATGACATATTTTTTTATGATTTTTAAAGTGTTATTTGAAAATGAATTATGATGACCATGATGAAGATGATGATTGGTCTATGGAATCTTAAGAAACTTAAAAACCATAAGCAAACGCAGGTGGTGTAAGAACACAAACCCGTACCGACCCTCATAGGTGATAAATTGTTTGAATATCATCAATAAATCATGCCAACGTTGTTTAAGCATGGTCGCGGGCATACCTCTATCACAGGAGGTGATTTTACGCGACTGGAAGAGCAGTGTCCATGGGACCTCCTCTACTTTGCAATTCTTGGACCATCGTTGTCCAGTGGCAGGCAAACCCGTAGCAAGACTGATAAACTGTTCATCAATTTCCAATTGAATATCGCCGACCTTGGCTCGACAACCATCGAAGGTCATGGCAAATTGTCGAGCTACGCAGAGGTTAAAACCCTCGAATCTTTGTATAAATGGAAGCCACCCATTTCCCTCGAGGTCACTACGGGCACTGTCAAACATCAACAGAGTTTGGCTCCCATTGGTTTCAGCTCGGACGACTGGTGCCATGAATCGAGCACATGGTAAGGGTAGGGTTTGAATTCACCAACGCACAGGAGCAGAGCTGTTCGGTCTAACAACAATGAACGATCAAAGGGGGAACACATTAATGCGCGCATGCGAAGGTGGTGGAGTTATTCACCACCATGCACAATAGTTATGGTAAAGTACAACCGCCAAGTTCCACATCTGTTCAAACAATCATAGCATAGTTCAAAAACCATATCGTTTGGCCAACCAAAGAATCAAATGGTGAGTGTTATGCCAACGCGCCAAATCAACTATAGTTTTTAAAACCATTGACATTCAACATGAAACCAACACCAAATGTTAGCCATGCACCATTGTATAAATGTTTAATCAAAAGTTTTAAACCATTGTGTCAATCGATACTCATAAAATTGACAAGCCAAGAGCTATAATAAGGATCACATCATATATATATAAACAAAAATAAATCATGACCCCTATGCAATTCATAGAATCAATGAAGTATAAACCCATATGCTCAATGCCTCATAAACTTAATAAAATCAAGTTATATAATAGGAATGTCCAAATAGGCATAGTTCGAAAATCCTTTCAGCCACATAACGATAAACCAAAGGTAAGTGCCATAGAAAATATCGATAAAAAGATGACGACAGTTCAGATAGTGATCGAAATGTGACCTCGAAAGGAGAAGTTTTCACGCTTACAGTTGTGAAAACTTTAATGGAGACAAATTTGCATGTGTTGCAAGAAATGAAAATATCGTCTATTTGAAAAATGCGACGACAATTTGAAGTTCGGAAGACATAGGTGTAGGCAGCTTATAGGACAATAGAAAAAATTGAATTGGCTGCCAACATTACCTTGCAAGTGGCATGACCATGGCAATGGTGGTTTCCCAACTGGGCACCGAAGCCATGAGATTTTTTAGACTTTTGGCCTTACTAGTTTTTGGACATCTGGCGTCGTGGTTTCCCTTCTGGGCACTGCAACCACATGGCTAATATCACCACAGACAATTGTAATTTTCTGAAAGGAATCAATACAATACGACACTCTAAATTACAAAAAAAAAAAAATGTTGTAAATTATTTTTCCAAAATTATTTTGCGATAAAGAGATGTAGGCATTTTCCAATAAATCTATGAGGGCAATTGGAAAGTTAAATATGAAATAACAAAAATTTGGATCATTAATAATTAATATGTTTGAAGTAAGATTATAACGTCATGTTGTAAATTATTTTGCGACAGAGAGATGTTGTACGTTTCCTTTGCAATCGACAACTATAAAATATAGAGAGATAGTTAATATGTTTGAAGTAAGATTATAACAACAGTTATAAATTATTTTTCGAAAATGATTTTGTGATAAAGATGTAGGCATTTTCCAATAAATCTATAAAGGCAATTGGAAAGTTAAATATGAAGTAACAAAGATTTGAATCATTAATAGTTAATATGTTTGAAGTAACATTATAACTAAAATTATTTTGTGATAGAGATGCATGCATTTTCCAATAAATCTATAAAGACAATTGAAAAGTTAAATATGAAGTAGCAAAGATTTGGATTAGTTAATATGTTTGAAGTAAGATTATAACATCATGTTGTAAATTATTTTGTGAGAGAGATGTTGTACATTCCTTTGTAATCCACGGCTACAAAATCTAGAGTAAAGTTCATGAAAGTTTCAATTTCTAATTTAGAGTGTTAGAGAAGCGTTGCAATTATTAGTCGAAAGGTAGAAATAGACCAAGGCTACAAAAGGTAGAAATAGACCAAGCATATGCCACACAATTTCCATGGATGAAAATGAATCCACCAAACTCTCATTTGTATTATAACCCTCACAAAAATGTTTTATATACAGAAAATATTTAAGTAATAATTATCCTTTTCAAACTACATACTAAAATATTTAATAATAACTACCAATAATAACCAAATAAGTTAATAAGAGTTTATTCACTTATTAAGTCCCATCTTTAATAACGTATGAGGCATGGTTTCATTGAAAGTTACAACCATTGAGCTTGTACCATAATTGACTCGTTTAATAACGTATGCGTCGTGTCTCGAGTGAAAGTTACTCCAAAGTCACAACAACTAATGTTGCAACTTGCACGTGCTCGCAATTTCTACGTTCAAATATTTGAATGACGGCTTTACATAAGTTGTCAATGAATGGATAAACTCGTGGCGTCAACTACCCAGAACTCACATTCACAAGAAAGTGAACCGTTCATGATTCCCACAACCATGCAATAAAGAGAGGGTTTTCACGTTGACTGTCAATGTAGACCAGTAAACGTGGAACCATGTTTGCAGATGGATGGATCTTAACCATTTATGACTCCAACCGATTCTAGGTGGCTAGGTGGCTGTGTAGATGATTGACTTTATTCATTTTACTATAGTTTAAAAGTTTTACGTTTTTGTTATTTTTGGATATTTTTTTGGGATTTTTGTCCAAAATTTTGTGAGAAATTGTTAGATTCATAGATTTGATTTGAGTGATTATTTCTGTATAATCAAAATGTCTAAGAGGTTTTCAACATGTTGAATCTATTTCTGCATTTAAAAATGAATTTTAAACAACATAAAATAGTGATTTCTTGTAGACCTTAAATATCTACCCCTTATTATGTGAAATTATGTGAAATGTAAAGAGCAAATAACCTTTCATTAAAAAAAAAATATTGGATTAAGTTGTTTTAAAAGGAAAAAAAATTGTGTATGGTGAAATTTTAGTTTATATATATATATATATATATATATATATAAGTTTGACTATCAAAATTTTAGAATTGCAATTTAAAAAAAAAAATAGAATTTAAAAAAGTTTAAAAAGTAAATTATTATAATTTTTTTAATGTTAATGTTTTATGATTTTTTTATTAAAATTATATATTTGGTTTTTAATTTTAAATTAAGAAATTAAGGATGACATATTTTTTTATGATTTTTAAAGTGTTATTTGAAAATGAATTATGATGACCAATGATGATTGGTCTATGAAATCTTAAGAAACTTAAGATATTACTTGGAATTCTTTAGAGTGTTATTTAGATGCCGAAAAGCATTAGGAGAAGACTTTAGTTTTGATGACTTAAAAGGTTAGGAAGATTGTATTGTGACAAATATTTTAAAATTGAGATCTAATTTGGAGAGTGCTTTTGATCTTCAACCCTTTGAGTGTCACAAAGGTGACAAATTCTTTCATGCCATGTTGTTTTTGGAATTATCCAACTCCTAGTTTCACTATGCACCTCATTAGAATTAGTTCTTATTTTAGCAATATTGATTTTCTTCCTTAGGCTAGTCATAAAAATATACTTTTGATCTTCAAGATTAGGGTTAACCACCTCCTTATAGTATCTTAATTTTCTTTTATCCTCCTTAAATTTAGCTTTAATGATATATTTTTAAATCATCAGTATTCTATATAATAACTTCTTCCCTTATTCCCCAATGATTTAGCCAAGACTTGACATCATTGTGTCATCCCCTCTTAAGTCATTGGTGATTTTGGATGGATTCCGAAGAAATTTTGGGGAGTCTTTTGTCATCCATGTTGTTTACCTTGTTTTTATATATTAAGTACCTAATCATAGTTGTGCTCTCAATGGGGGAAAGCTTTGCTTCTACGAGGAGGATAGGATAGGGTATATTGCCTTTAATTTGAGATTATAAGTGATAGTATTCTTTTGAATATGCTCTATCTTTCTCCAAGATTCACAAGATATACTGCATCCCCAAACTTCACATCCATATAAGATAATAGGAGTCTCAAGGAGGAGATTTTTCTTATCCCATAGCCAAAGATCTGCTAATTTACAATTATTTTCAATCCCACAGTAAGCTTTCCACCCTCCATTTATCCTTTTCTCAATGCTATAGTTCTAATTGAGCTTCTGATGAATATCAATTCCAAGATACTTGTACGAAGGCAATTCCTGCAAGATATTGTTGTCATATATGAAACTATCATAGAAGATATTTTGGGATTTAATTATCATAACCTTTGTTTTGTCATTGTTCATTGTCATCCCTATACTAGAGAATTATTAATTCATTGAGGATTCTAAGCTGATTTCTAAGGTGATAGGGATTCCTTGCCATAAGAACAATATCATTGACATATAGGAGAAGGAAGATGACTATACTAGCAAGAGTCAATCCAACACAACCTGTAGCTTTCAAACAATCTTCTAACTTGTCAATGTATATGCCAAAGAGGGCAGGGGAAAGATGAAAACTTTGCTTGACTCTAGGATTACAATTAATTTCTTCAGACCATCCCTTAGTGCTCCTAAACTTGGCTATAACGGCCTCATACTACCGTACCACAACTCTCAAATCAAAGGGAACTTTTAGCTCTTCTAACCTATTCCAAAGGTTAGTCCTAGGCACAGTGTCAAAAGCTTTCCTAAAGTCAATGAAACAACAAAGGAGATTGGTTTTTATTGTTGTGACACTCCTCTGCAATGATCCTAAGCATGTCAAGGTGGTCCACACTTGAATGATAACCTCTAAATCCAGCTTGTCCTTTAGCTCTTTCCCATGACTTTCTATCCATATGTTTATCTTCTTTTCCAAAATACTTCCATATAGCTTAGGTAAAATGGGGCTAATCATAATGGTCATATAATTGGAGGGATTGATTTTATCCCCACTTCTAAAAATAGGTACAATGAGGCTTTGAGTCTAGGGTTTAGGAAAACCCCGTTTGATTGCTAAATTGAAGAGCTTGTGTATGTGAGGGATGGGAATAGGCCCTCCAATTTTTAATATTTTAGCTTGGTAGCCTTCAATGTCTGTAGCTTTTCTGTTTGCAAGTCGTTTAACCCCAAACTTTACGTCTTCTATAGAAAAAATTTCATCTTTGGTATAAATGTTTTGAATGTTTTCTATAACATTAGGGGATTTGTAAAGTAGGTAGGAATTCCAATCCATTAGGGGAATCATACCCATTTCTTTAGTTTGACGAGTCAAGATTTTCCTCTAAAATTTCTTTGGATCTATCAAGGATAGGTGCAAAAGCTTCTCTTGCTTTCTATTTATGTAGTGCTTTTTTTTTCCTTTTAATTAGGGCTTTGTAACTATTAATATTGTGAGAATTGAAAGACTCATTAAAGGCATCCCTAATGGATTTTGTAGCAAGTTTACATTCATTATCATGCAAAGGGCTGGAAATTCTATTTTTCCTTTTGCATAACACGTCAATAGATTTTTTTTTATTTTTTTTATTTTATGGAAGTAGAAGGGTTGTCGTAAAATAATGATAAAGGTCTTCAATATTGTTCTTATATGATAGAAGACTTAATTTAGTGTTTAATTCCTTTAAGAAGAGATTGGATTTATTTTTGTCAAAAAACAAGTGTCTTTGGTTATTAGAGTTATCCTCAATGGGGTTTTTGTGCATGATAAAATTTAGAGTCAGAGTCAAACATCATGATCAAAGTCAGACTCATGGTCATTTAAAAGGTTAAAATTGACTATTTGGTTATATACGAGGATATCCGATATCAGATAATCCACAAAACTCTTACCAAGCCCATGGATGAAATTCATTTGGTTAGATATTGGCCACTTCATTAGACCATTGCAAATGATTATATCTTGTGAGCTTAAAAGCTTGATTAACTATGTACCATACAAATTCTTAGTTAGGTATTCTGAATTTCTTTTGTATCTGCTAGCTAAAAAAAGGTCCTCATCTAGCCATGGAGGATAAGGGTTGGAATTGTTGCTTAAGATAATAACTTGATTAGTTGCAATTTTAGCATTAAAGTCTCCTAGCAGGAGGATACTACTTTCATTTCTCATACTATAAATATCTTGTTCTAAGCTCTTATAGGGACGATTTTTATCTACATTGTTTTTCTTATAAAAGGTAGAGTTGATAGGCATGAAATAACAAACTATTATATACATCTTCTTAGCATTAATATCTGAAATCTCCATCCAAATAAACTGTTTGAGAGGGTATTTCTTATGAAGCCGAATGCGGGGATAAATGTTTGTTCTTATGTAACAAGCTATGACTCCAATCCCTCCACGAGAGTATTTCTTGTTCCACGCTGACCACAATATAAATCCATCTATGTTAGAGACCCGATATAATATCAATTTCACTTGGAATCCAACTTTAAACTGATTCGAAAAAATCTTTTAAACGATAATGGTTGAGTTATTTTGCATGAGTTAAATTACCATTTAGGAACTTAATTTTAGAGGAAGAATTATAGAAGATACATGAAATCCATAAAGAAATATTCAAATCTGAACACAAACATGAACAACAAACCATAAAACACCAAAGTAATAACAGATTTCGGCAATCTCGCCTACGTCTCCAGGCCTTTGTCTTAATGGGTGAGGCTTTCTTATTTATGTTCAAATATTTAAAAGGACATCATAATAGTGCCAAGAAGCTTACAAACTGATATGGTATTTTTCTACCAGATCTCTAGAACCCAACAAAACTGACGACACTAAAATCAGATGATTGGAGCTCCCAGAAATGGCCCGCAAAGGTGTTCTCCTCAATGGCTTCCCTGCATAAAAATGGCTTTGGCTCAATAATTCTTCAGCATAAACCTGTTATGAACCTCCTTCCATGGCTTCAAGAGCCTCTGGTTTATATAGGCTTGAATTTGGTAACCATATCCCAACTTCCCCCCCAAAATGACCAAAATCTCCAAAAACTGCTGAGAAAATCACTGAAAATCATATTATGAAGTATAAAATCCACTTATGGGAAAATATTGAGGGCGTAGCTCCCTTTCTCCGCATTCTTGGGCATATGGGCGCCCACCATGTGGTCAGGTGCTAAATTGTTGTGCGTTGGCCCCTCTGGATTCCTGGCCCTTGGTCACAGAAATGGCCATATGGCCCTGTCCTCCAAGCTCCATGCACTCCATGTGGTTTTAGCCCCCATATTCTAGCCCTAGTTCATGCCTTCGGTCGTCGAGCTAGCCCGACCAACCGGGGCTAACCCTTAAACTCTGTGCGCCAACATTCCTCAAAGCCATATCTTCTTTCCACTTTGTGAAATAATTAGTAGCAATGACCCATAGTGAAACAATTGTCGATTAAGGTTGGTTGTCATTCATGTCAACCCTTGAAGAAAGCCCAGTAGCACAAAGGTTTGGGTAATGGACCCAATATTGTTTGATGTAAAGATGACACATTATTCTCTTTTCATGTTTGATAAGAAGTAAATATGGATGAACTCCAAAGTGGTCCCCTTATGGTGAAATCCCTCATGGGAAGACGCTTTGCGGAGCAAGAGAACCCATGCTTAATTGTGGAATAATGAGATGAAGGACAATGAATTTGTCAGACAAACTATCCTAGATGGATATTTCTTATCATTCCATTTCTGGTGGTATGTGGAACATCACATAACTCCTCACGGTTAGAGAGTTATGGCCATGAGAAGTTGGAGACCCCAAGTTTAGGTAATGGACCCAAGTTTGTTTGATGGATAACAGTATGAGTTATGAAATATTTTTAGATAATACTATTCTATATGGATAGTACATGTCATTCCATTTCTGGTGGTATGTGGAACGTCACATAACTCCTCACGGTTTGAGAGTTATGGCCTTACGAAGTTGGAGGACCCTCATATGTCATCTAGAAGCCCCAAAAGGTCAAACTAGTCAAAGTGGTTTAAGAGATTTTAAAAGGTAAATAATAAAGTGAAGTAATGATGGTATTATAATTCATAGAGAATACAAAATAAATTATTTCAATAATAAATTTAATTGAGAAATTAGAAGTGGGTTAACCCTAAAATAAGGAAAGTGGGGCCAAGTGACCTAGAAGATGTTTTTAAGGAAGCTACTTGGAGAGTATACATAAGAGGCAAGGCTCTCTCATTTCAATAAAACTTGAGAATATTGAATACCTATAAGTGTTTGAGGTAACCAAAGGATATCTAAGCCAAAATTCTGAGGAAATTGAAGAAAAGAAGGCCGAAATGCAAGGAAGGATAAATTCTTTTGATGGTGCTTTCTAAGGTATGTTATTTACACGTCATCTCACCATTTTCGCTATAACTTTTTTTCTATAATGAGTCAGATCATGAAATTTCTATGTCATTGATAAAACATATCCAAGTATCTATGGTAAACAATTCATCTTGTGGGGAGTTGTATTTTTGGATTTACACTCTGTGGAAAATAGGGTTTGTGGCTAGTCCTAAAACTAGTAAAAAAAAAGTGTTTCGGGTAAAAACGTCATAACTTCTTCATAACAGATCCAAATTCAGTGAAACCAAATTTGTTGGTTAGGGTACAGTATGTAGTATGATTTTTAATATTTTAATATCATTTCAACAAATATTCCATGCGGGGAACGCTCTACAAGGTCACTCTCTAGAATAAGCCAGAATTCAGCAAGGTATGCCATTTTTGCTATAACTCCTTTTCTGAGAGGTTCCAAGTAGTGAGACTTGGAGGAATTGCATAAAATACACTAAATAACATTTTGTATCAATTTCATATCTTTATACATTACAGATACAAATTTATGATTACTTCAAGTTAGGGTTGTTGACTAATCCAAAACTACGCATGTGAGACTAAGGGAAAGTTTGATGAAAATGCTAGTCTCTTGTTGTTAAAGTTAAGGAAGGTTTGTAGGAATGTGATCATATACACCAGGTCTATTACAGAGATATAAATCAGATTTGGATGATGAAATTGATGAGGGATTTTGGTTGAGGTACATGTTGAGTATATGGTTGAGACAAGTAGTTGATGTGTTGGCACATACATGAGGTGTATAGTTGATGATGTTGGTACATATTGATGAGTCATAGTTGATGAGTAGTTGACACATGATTGGTACATACTTGGTACATGGTTGGATGCACTTGTTTATGGTATAGGTTGATTATAGGTTATTTGGTACAGGTTGGTGCATGGTTGATGCTTGTTTATGGTACATATTGATTAGAGTTTGAGGTACAGGTTGATGCATGGTTTAGATTTATTGGTACAGGTTTATAGAGGTATATCTCACAGTGACAGGTTGGCAGTGGTTCCATCATTCTACTTATACTTTAGGGTGGTAGGACGGGGCAATGACAGGTGGTTGTAGCCACCTTCCGGTTGTAGCCGATGAACATAGGGGGTTGTAGCCTCCTTCTGGTTGTAGCCAGAGAATTGGGGAGTTGGATATTCCTTCAAGTTGTAGCCTGAGAAACTAGGGGGTTGGAGCCTCCTTCCAGTTGCAGCCAAAAAATAAAGGAAGTTGGTGCTTCCAATGAATGTAATTCTTCAAGACATATAAGAAAAAACATTACATGGTTTTATCCCGATTTGGGTTTCCACGTAAAACACTGGTGTAATGTGTATGTGTATGATTGTTGATTTGTTCATTGCTTATTTACTCTGCAGTTATTGGATGATAATGCTTCATTGATATAACACTTGGATTATATGGTTGAAAAGGATTAAATTTCTCTATTACTGATTCACCCCCCCCCCCTCTCAGTAATCCAACAATTGGTATCAGAGTCGGTTCCTTAAGGAAACAGTTTAACCACCGGAAGGAGATCAAGGATTATTCTGAGAATGGAGTACCATTGTTTAATGGTCAGAATGGTTTTAAGTATGAGATGAGGAGCATAAGGATGAAAGTATTTTTACAGGCACAGGGACATTATATTTGGCTATCAGTTGTTACAAGATATGATAGTTTAAAAAGGGAAAAGATTGCAACCAAGAAGGAATTGAGGAAGAATAACAAAATAGTAATGGATTTCAACTGAGAAGGATTACCTAATATGGTAAGAGAAAAGGTTGGTAAATGTTCATCAGCAAAAGAACTTTGGGATAAGTTACATGACATATATTCTTCACCCATCATAGATCCAGAAAATGTCAAAGAAGATGAAAATACAAATCAAGAAGAATTATGTTCACCATGTCAAGAAGATTCAAGAGATGAAGAGTACATAATCACCAGAGGTATGTTGTTTTGTGTTAATTGTGAAAAACATGGACATCTTGAAATATAATGCCATGAAGGAAATGGGACAAGAAAAATAATTGAAAAGGAAGACAATTATGAAGAAGAATTGATTAGTGTTTTAGATGAACTAAGAGAAGAAAACAATTCACTCAAGAAAGAATTGACGAAAAAAAAGAAAAGTGTTCACATTTTTTAAGAAGCCCAACAGGTCATCACGAACTTAAGAACTCAGTTAGAAGAAGCCAGAAAGATCGAAGAAAATCTTGAATATCAAAAGCAGTGTTTGGAAACCAACAAAGCAACACAAAAGGAAGAATCAGAATGAGAGAGAAGATATTGACAGATCATCTTAAGGAAAGAACTAACAATCTAAACCAGCTTGAGGCAAGGTTTGGTCAAGAAGAGAAAGGACTTGAAGAAGAAATAGTCACATTAAAAATTCATCTTGAAGAAGCGAAAAGAACAGAAGAAGTCATGAAGTCTCAGATAATGAAGAAAGAAGAAGAGGTTGATAAGCTTGAAGAAGAAGTTGTCACATTAATAAGTAAAATCGTCAAGCTCAACACGAACGTTGAAGAGACAGAAGCATCCACATCAGTTATAGAGAATGAAGAGAAGCACTCTAGGTTGCTAGAAAAGAAGAATGAAGAAAATAGAAAGAGTTATTCAGAAGTACTCAAAGGAAGGAATCATGGTCAACCAGAATCTAAGAAAACTATTAAAGATACATCTTCAAGGGGACCATCCATGATCAAGCCACAAAGAAGCTTCAATCATGATCATGATCAGTCAAGACAAAAATTCAGAAGGACTATGCCACAAAGAATATCATTCACTCCCAGGTATGCAAATTGTTTTTATGGTCATTGTTTTTATTGTACTAACTTTGGACATAAGGTTGCAGATTCAAGGGATTATAAAAGAAATGTTCAAGCAAGAAGTGCCTATGTGGCCACACATAACTTTGAGTGTTACAAATGTCATAACTATGGACACATAGCCAGTGATTGTAGAAGCATGATTGATAGTTCCATGAAAGATAATACTGATATCAAATATAAGCAAGTATGGATAAGAAAACAAGAAGAACAGTTGAACAAAGACCAAGTACCAGAGATCGCAAGATTGGCAATAAAACAAGATGAAAAAAATTCTACAGAGAAAAAGAAAGATGTCAGATACAGAAAGGTTTGGAAAATAACTGAAATAAAGGAAGGGCAAGTAAATAAGGAATAGGTTCAAGATATTGTACTTTCAGGCATTGTAGTGAAAGATGAATCCACAGATAGAAAGAAAGAAGTAAGATCTCAGAGAGATAATGAATCTCCCCATGAAGATGATGATGAATCTACCAATGAAGATGATGATGAATACACATCAGAGCAAGAATTGTTCTGAGCCATCCGACTTAGAGACTCCCAAGTAATATGAATATTAGACAGGGGGAGTCTATGCAATAGCTGTGACATACCAAAGAACCATCCTTTGAACAACTTGCAGAGTTTGAGAAGACAGATTCAAAGCAATTAGTTAGCAGAAGTACAGTTTGACAGTATAATGATAAATGGGTTAGCATTATGAACAATTGTACAAATAGAGTCTTGGAAAGTATGGATAGAGACGGATTCGTAAAAACACTTAGCAGGTTTGGATAGATATATGATAGTGGACGAAAGCATTGATTCATAGATTGTTTCAGAGAGTGGTTTAGAGACAAAGGAATATTATCGTAATGGATGATAATGACATAGGAAATGGCTCAAACAATGCTAATGGATTACAATGCAAGATACCAGATATATAAAATATGCAGAACATAAATGAAATGCTAGAAATGACAGAATAACAGTAAAATATCCAGCATAATCTTCACAATACACAGAAACGATATACGAAATAGCAACAGAAATAACACTTTGAATCAGA
>ML793592.1:115132-144941 GCA_009831015.1 Picea engelmannii
TGAATCAGATAGCAATGTTCACAGGCCTCTTCGAGGGGGCAACCTCCAGTCGAGCAGCGCTCTGTTACAATAATCTCCAAGCTAGGGTTCTCATACCCTCGACTCCTATTTATACTAAAAAGAAGCATCTAGAGGAAGATCCTCCTAGAAGCGGAAGCTTCCATTAGGTCTTCTTACATCCACCTTATTCTATTTTATTGAAAGGCCTTATTAATATTGACCTTTATTACATCCGAATACATTGATCTACCTATGTGCGGGTTAGGACCTTAACATACAAATTGACAAATATTTTTTGGAAATAGAAAGTGAATACAACAGTTCACATTCAAAACATAGTACTTCTCATAAACAACATTGACAAAACTCCCTACGAGCTATGAAAAGGAAGACTAGTAAATGTGAATCACTTCAGAGTTTTAGGAAGCAAATGCTACATCAAAAGAGAATATGGCAGAATGGAAAAGTTTGACTCTCGTGTGGACAAAGGAGTACTTGTTGGTTAATCAAGTACAAGGAAAGCATACAAGTGTTAGAATCTGAGATTGAACAAAATTGTGGAAAGCATCAACATAACAGTTAATGAAACAGGCAGAACATAATCAAAGGAAGAAGAAAATGAATCAATGGAACAACCTTTCGAAGAAGAAGTAGAAGATGAAAAGGAATCAGAAGAGGAATATGAAGAGAATCCGACAGAAACAAAAGAGCAAGTTCAACAAGTGTCTCCAAAGACACCTAGTAAACAAGTACAGAAGAATCATCCTTCATATCAGATTATCGAAAACAATGATGCAGGAGTTGAGACTAGAAAAAGAATCTGTTCACCGGAACAAACACACCTAGCACTCTTATCTAAAATTGAACCAAACTGTTTTGAAAATCCAGCAAGGATGAATTTTGTAATAAGGCCATGGATGAAGAATTGGATCAAATAGAGAAAAATGACACTTGGGAATTGGTTCCAAGACCAAAAAATAAGAATGTGATCGGCACAAAATGGGTTTTCAGGAATAAATTGAATGAATATGGATAGGATACAAGGAACAAAGATAGATTGGTATGTAAAGGATATGCTCATATTGAAGGAATCGACTTTGAAGAGACATTTGCCCCAGTTGCCAGAATGGAAGCAATCTGTTTGATTTTAGCTTATGCATGCTCCAAAAATGTTAAAGTATATCAGATGGACGTAAAATCATGTTTTATGAATGAGGAACTTGAAGAAGAAGTCTTCATTGAACAAACAAAAGTATTTCAGTTGTCAGAGAACACAGATTATGTGTGTAAATTAAACAAGGCATTGTATGGTCTAAAACAGGCTCTTAGAGCATGGTACTCCAGGTTGGATAAGTATCTACAACAGGCAAGGTTCAGAAAAGGAAGTGCAGACAACAACCTCTACATCAAGGTAAGTCAAGGTAATATTTTATTAATTGAATTTTATGATATTATTTTTGGTAGTGATGATGACAAGTTAAGCCAGAAATTTGCAAAATATATGCAGAAAGAATTTGAAATATCGCTACTTGGAGAACTATCCTTCTTTCTGGGACTTCAGATATGTCAAAGCAACCAAGGAATTTTTATTTCTCAAACCAAGTATATCAGAGAAATGCTAAATATGTTTAGAATGGAAGATTGCAAACCAGTTGTCACTCCCATGCAAACCAGTTGCAAGTTGAGCAAAGATGATGATTCAAAGTCTACAGATCAAAGGCAATACAGGTCAATGATTGTCAGCCTATTGTATGTGACAACATCCAGACCAGATCTAATGCAAGCAGTTGGACAGGTGGCACAATTTCAAGCAGCACCAAAGGAATCACATGTATTAGCAGTGAAGAGGATTTTCAGATATCTCAAAGGAACAACAGAGTTTGGGCTATGCTATCCAAAAGGAAAGGATATATCACTAATTTCCTACACAGACACAAATTGGATAGGTTGTATTGATAACCGACAAAGCACCAGTGGAGCAACGTTCTACTTGGGTGAGTGTTTAGTATCATGGCTAAGTAAGAAACAATCATCAATATCTCTATCTACAACCGAGGCAGAGTATATTGTAGCAACAACATGTTGTACACTGATTCTTTGAATGAAACAAACTTTGACAGATATACAAGCTATGATGATCCCATTCGAATATATTGTGATAATACAAGCGCCATCAATATCTCAAAAACTCGGTGATGCACTCCAAGACGAAGAACATTCCAATCAAGTATCACTTTCTACGGGAACAGGTTGCAGAAAATAACATCAGAGTTGAGTATGTGGGCACAAATGAACAAGTGGCAGACATCTTTACAAAACCACTTCCACGAGAAGCATTTGAATATCTTCGCCAAAGACTTGGAGTTATTTCTACTCCAAAATGAATTCTTTTTGAATGCTTTTTGAATGCTTATCTTATATGTCTTAGATGTGCATGAGGAAGCACCATAAGAGGATAGTTCGGTCACGGGGACCAGCCCCAGATGGAAAGATACCTTTGCCATTAATGAAAAAGGGGGAGAGATTTATCAGATGCAGAGGACAGAGGCATGGTTCTAGGGGGGTTGATTTATCATATGTAGAGGACAAAGGCATGGTTCTAGGGGGAGCATGAGTGATATGATTTCAGTATTACATCAGAGTGTTGCCATCAATGCCAAAGGGGGAGATTGTTGATTAAGGTTGACTGTCATTGATGTCAACCCTTGAAGAAAGCCCCGTAACACAAAAGTTTGGGTAATGGACCCAAGATTGTTTGATGTAAATATGAATCATTATTGTCTTGTCATGGTTGATAAGAAGTAAATATGGATGAACTCCAAAGTGGTCCCCTTATGGTGAAATCCCTCATGGGAAGATGCTTTGCGAAGTAAGATAACTCATGATTAATTGTGGAATAATGAGATGAAGGACAATGAATTTGTCAGGTAAACTATCCTAGATGGATAGTGCTTGTCATTCCATTTCCGGTGGTATGTGGAACATCACATAACTCCTCACGGTTAGAGAGTTATGGCCATGAGAAGTTGGAGACCCCAAGTTTGGGTGATGGACCCAAGTTTGTTTGATGGATAACGGTATGAGTTATGATATATTTTCAGATAATACTATTCTATATGGATAGTACATGTCATTCAATTTCTGGTGGTATGTGGAACGTCACATAACTCCTCACGGTTTGAGAGTTATAGCCTTACGAAGTTGGAGGACCCTCATATGTCATCTAGAAGCCCCAAAAGGTCAAATTAGTCAAAGTGGTTTAAGAGATTTTAAAAGGTAAATAATAAAGTGAAGTAATGAGTGTATTATAATTCAAAGTGAATACAAAATAAATTGTTTCAATAATAAATTTAATGGAGAAATTAGAAGTGGGTTAACCCTAAAATAAGGAAAGTGGGGCCAAGTGACCTAGAAGATGTTTTTAAGGAAGCTACTTGGAGAGTATAAATAAGAGGCAAGACTGTCTCATTTCAATCGCACTTGAGCATATTGAATACCTATAGGTTTCTAAGGTAACCAAAGGATATCTAAGCTGAAATTTTGAGGAAAGTGAAGAAAAGAAGGCCGAAATGCAAGGAAAGATAAACTCTTTTGATGATGCTTTCTAAGGTATGTTATTTACAGGTCATCTCACCATTTTCACTATAATTTTTTTCTATAATGATTCGGGTCGTGAAATTGCGATGCCATTGAGAAAACATATCCAACTATCTGTGGTAAAAAAATCATGGTGTGGGTTGTTTTATTTTGGGAGTTACACTCCGTGGAAAATAGGGTTTGTGGCTAGTCCTGAAACTAGTCAAAAACAGGTGTTTCGGGTAAACACGTCATAAATTCTTCATAACAGATCCCAATTCAGTGAAACCAAATGTGTTGGTTAGGGTACAGTCTGTAGTATTCTTTGTAATAGTTTCAGATCATTGCAACAAATATTCTGTGCGGGGCATGCTCTACAAGGTCACTCTATAGAATAAGCTAGAATTCAGAAAGGTATGCCATTTTTTCTATAACTCCTTTTATGAGAGGTTCTAAGTAGTGACACTTGGAGGAATTTCATAAAACACACTGAAGAACATTGTATATCAGTTTCATATCTTTATACATTACATATACAAAGTTATGATTACTTCAAGTTAGGGTTGTTGACTAATCCAAAACTAGGCATGTGAGACTAAGGAAAAGTTTGATGAAAATGCTAGTCTCATGTTGTTAAAGTTAAGGAAGGTTTGAAGGAATGTGATGATATACACCAAGTCTATTACAGAGCTACAAATCAGATTTGGATGATGAAATTGATGAAGGCTTTAGGTTGAGGTACATGTTGAGTACATGGTTGAGACAAGTAGTTGATGAGTTGGCACATACATGAGGTGTATAGTTGATGATGTTGGTACATATTGATGAGTCATAGTTGATGAGTAGTTGACATATGATTGGTACATACTTGGTACATGGTTGGATGCACTTGTTTATGGTACAAGTTGATTACAGGTTATTTGGTACATGTTGGTGCATGGTTGATGCACTTGTTTATGGTATAGATTGATTACAGGTTGAGGTACAGGTTGATGCATGGTTCAGATTTATTGGTACAGGTTTACAACGGTATATCTCACAGTGACAGGTTAACAGTGGTTCCATCATTCTACTTCTACTTCAGGGTGGCAAGACGGGGCAAGGACAGGTGATTGTAACTACCTTCCAGTTGTAGCTGGAGAACATAGGGCGCTGTAGCCTCCTTCTGGTTGTATCCAGAGAATTGGGGAGTTGGATCTTCCTTCAGGTTGTAGCTTGAGAAACTAGGGGGTTGGAGCTTCCTTCCAGTTGTAGCTGGAAAACAAAGGAAGTTGGTGCTTCCAATGAATGTAATTCTTCAAGACATATAAGAAAAAACATTCCGTGGTTTTCTCCCAATTTGGGTTTCCACGTAAAACACTGGTGTACTGTGTATGTGTATGATTGTTCATTTGTTCATTGCTTATTTACTCTGCAGTTATTAGATGATAATGCTTCATTGATATAACACTTGGATTATATGGTTAACAAGGATTAAATTGCTCTATTACTGATTCACCCCTCCTCTCAGTAATCCAACAACAATCCATTGTATGTTTCTCTTAGGAATGGCTCATAACGAACCTTAATTGTATCTATTTCAAATGACAACACATCAACTGTTCTATCATAGTTCAAGTTAGCGAAATAGAAATTGGAAATTTTGTTTCCATGGAAGGACTAGACTTGGATAAATGATTGATATCCATTTTAAATAGAGTGGCCCACCCTCTATTTTCCCTCTCTCATACGGAATTGCCATATTTACAAGATAGCCTTGTCAATTCCCAATTGTATTATGTATATCACTTGGTCCTATATATTGGTGCAATAAATGCAATGCATTGTTTTCACCACTCATAATTGCATTGCAAAAGGATTGCACAATGTAAAGCCTCAAGGTTTGTGCATCGAAGTTTGTAGCTATCAAATAGAAAATTGTTTCGAATAGGCTATCACCGCAATTAGATGTGATAACTATTGCTTTTATTAATCCATAAGAATGCATCTTATTCATATTACACTTTCAATGGTATTCAATATTTTTGCACATTAGCAACAAGTAAGTATTAGATTATTCAAGATTGCATATGGATAGTTTTTTCTAAAGTAATGGTTCGAAATGATCACTATCAGGATTTGCATCATAAAATAAGATGCAATATGGATCTGTGTTTACATTTGAAACATGATACGAGACTTGGAGTGCATCAAATAAACAATCCCCATGAGTATATGAAAATGTGCCCATCTTAAAAAGACCATTTTTATGTAGCACATGGTAAATATGTAGTATAGAAAGACACTAATGGCCTAGATGAACACCTTTAGCGTGTTCAACAAGTATTGTGCACACTCTGCAAATATAAGTTACAGGTAAATTTGTCTACTGTTAAAAAAATAATTTAATCAATTTATTGCCCAATTTAAATAACTATATAATCAAAATTATGGGTATAAATTAAACACATTTCCATCCAAGAGTTTTGATATTTTCTAATCTCCATCTTATTTACTACAAATATATAAGCAATTAAAACTATACATTCTAATAAAACATCACAAGATGAAAATAATAATACATAATGAATGAGATTTCTTACCTTCTAACATAGATTTGTAGAAGTCCAAAATTAAAATTCTTGCAAATTGCGAGTCACAACACTTGGAAGTTGAGAATAACCTTGTCTTTCTGAGCTATAACATATTATATGATGATCAAATGAAAATAAAAAATAAAAAATGCAACAAGATGTGAAATGCATCAAATAAAAAATCCCCAGAAGTATATGAAAATTCATCCAACTTAAAAACACCATTGCTATGCAACACATGCTAAATATCACCCAGTGCTCCTTACCTGCTCCTTACCTTTATATTTTTCAACATCTATTCCCCATGCCACATTTTAATTTCTGTCATTCAAATGATCCCTAAGCTATGACTATGGCATTAAGCTACGGTGAAATAAAAAGATCAATATAATATCAAAACAACACACCTTCCTTTTGTTTTTGTTTAACTTTGATTATTTTTTATCTATATGGTTAATGAAATAGCGCTTGACCCATTTAACTTACTTCGGAAAAAGAAAAATAATAATGAGGTTCTAATTTTTTTACATATATGATACATTAAAAAAATATTTCATTCCACCATTTGAGTGAGTAATAAAGTAGAAGAAAAAAAATTGATTTGATCAAGCATTACACTAATACCACATCAAACTTCAATAAAACAGAGTAGCAACATGATGCATGAAGCATACTCTATGAAACAACAACACCGAGTGTTTTGTGTTCAACTTGAACTAGTCAATACGGCACATCAACACCGAAGGAGGGCTGATTCTACGACTAGAACGAGGCATTATAGTGTTGACAAATATTTACAATAGTTTATTTTTATAAAGCTGAAAATTAAAATATAACATTTACTTATAGAGTGGATTCTTTTGTCGTCTACTACGCAACGAAATTACAAGAAAAAACAGGTATTCAAGTTTATGAATTATGTTAATAAGAATGAAAGTTAAAAAAATAAATATCAACTATAGATTTATAGATTTAGGTATTCAAGTTTATGAATTATGTTCATAAGAATGAAAAGTTAAAAAAATAAATATCAACTATAGATTTATAGATTTAGTAGCATGCTACTTTTGAAATTAAGAGAAAAACCAAATGAAATCACCTCTTCTCATATTTGAATTTCTCCCGTTGTATAGTCTAAGTAGCGAATATTTCGGAATTTCTTCATGAGAAATTTTAAAACCTATTTTTTTTTTCAAATTCTCAAGATAAAAATTGACCATTTAGAACATCGCAACATTTTTTTTTTTTAATATTCATTGACTTTTCCACGTACATTTCCAGTTTTTCTCTACCTTGTTACTTGTTTTTTTCTTCTTTATATTCATTGACTTTTGCATGTACGTATCTAATTTTTCTTAACTTCATTACTTGTTTTTTTTTCTTTATATTTACTAGTATACCTCTTAAATGGGTTAATGGAAATGTGGAAATAATTGAGGGGATTTTTCATATTAATGGTGTTAATTGAAATCGTAAAGATAATACAATTAAAATGATTATATTTGAAGTTAGTTTACTATTTTTACGAAGACATCTTTTAATAACTTTCAAATTGATGAAAAGATTATATATCTTCAAAAGAGAGTGTGTATGATCTTTAAGCTATGAATTTATGTTAAAGATGATAATAAAGATGTAGATGATGATGATGAAATTTAAAAATAATTTGTTTTGGTTGTGGATAAAAAAATTAATAATAATATTTGTATTCATGGATTAAAAATTTATAAAATAATATTTGATTCTCATGAAATTTTATAATCAAATTTAATATTGTTAAAATGATGACGAAGAAATCAATTTAATTTAGTGAATCTTATGAAAAGTAAGGAAATACTTAGTTATCTTTAACATTTTATTCACATTTGGAAAAATAAAATAAATTATTTTAAACTATCATATTTTTTATTAACTAAAAGGAGATATAAACATTGATATGTTAATAAAATTATAGTTAAATATACAAATATTTAATTCTAGGATAAATTTGAAAATAAAAATATATAATTCCATGACAAATTATAAATATGAGATATTTGTTTCCAAAGCAAATTACAAATTTAGAAGGAATATATATATATATATATATATATATATATATATATATATATATATATATATATAATTTCAAGAAAATTTATAAATTTTGAAATAAAAATATTTGATTCCATAATAAATTACAAATTTAATGAAGATCTTTAATTTAACTACAAGAAAATTTACAAATTTGAAAATAAAGATATTTAATTTCAAAACAAATTACAATAGTTATTTAAATTCAAGCCAAAATAAGATATTTAATTTCAAGACAAATTATTAATATGAAAATAAATATATTTTATTCCAAAAAAATTACCATGTAAAAATAAAGATTTAAAGATATTTTATTACCAAACAAATTACCAATTCAAAATAAATATATTTAATTCCAGAAATCTAAAAATGATCCCAAAAGATTAATATATTTATTAATATTTTATTTTTGATAAAAGATCATTTTTACATCATTAAACATTGATATTGAAATTTATATTTATAGAGTTTCTCTATAATTAGTATTAACATTTAAAAAAAAACTTAATTACGCCCAAAGGCGTACACCTATTGATAATGGACACATTTAATATGTTTTTAGTATTTAATCAGTTTTGTATGGACAAGATTAAATATTGTTGGAATATTCTTAGTCATCCCAATAAATCAATGGTTGTGATTTCAACCAGAGCCCAAGTTTACCAGCCACAACTTTTACTCCAACTATTATTTACTGAGCAAGATTTTCCTGCCTGGAGCTCTTACCGCGTAGATTATTTAATGCACAGGGTTTTGCGGTTATTTAAGCATTCACCAGCCACTAATAACTTGTGACTGTGCTAGTATTATTACACTTAAAAATATTTATTAATATTTGAGTTTGGTAGAAAATTATTTTTACATCTTTAAACATACATTGATATTGAAATTTATGTTTATAAAGTTCCTCAATAGTGCATTATAGGAGGAAAAGATGTTTGTTACTTAGTATACAGTAGTCAACATTTAAAAAACCCAGCTGTTTGATACGTTGGCATAGCTATTGCCTTCTACTATTGCCCTTGCAGTAAGTGGGGAGGAAATTTTTCACTTCAAACGAAACCCAACTGTCTGATATGATACACTGCCTTAGCTATTGCCTTTTCTCCTACTGCCTTACAGTGAGTGGAGATTTCTTGACTTAAGAATGATGTCTGAAGTTTAACTTCATTATTTTTGTACAGTAACTAATGGTCGATTTCCCTGCTGTGACTCGCCGCTAACATTAGGGGCCTGGTGGTGTCCACTATCAGGACGCTGACGAAAAATCTTCTCCGGTAGATGTTATCCCTCAATTAAATTGAAAATTAGAATAACTTTTTATCTTAATCTAGATAAATCTGTCAGCATAGTCTCTTATATATTGAGCTTCAATAGAATATGATTTATCTTACATACTACAATATCTACATATATATTTGATGGAGTAAAAAATTTATTTAGTAAAATTACACATCATATTCATAAATTGTAAACTTTTTTTGAAATCACAGTCCACATCTACCATTTCAATTTGATGCAATAGTAAATTTCTAAAACCAAATTTTACTAAAGAAAAATCCAAAAGCAAAGAATTTGTTACACGCCTACTAACATACCAAAAATCCAGTGATGGTTGAAGAAACACAAGTGCAATTCAATTCAGCGCCAACCCATCCACGTCCAACGACTGCTAACAGGTGTGGAGTCGGTGAAGAAAAGTACAGGTGGAGAGTATTAGTTTGAAATCGAACACCCAGATTCAGGCGGTCATAACATATGGACCGATTCAGTTCAACTGCTACATTCCCGGATGGACTGACAGTAAAGTAAATATATTTACGTGTGAGCTTATCACTGACAGCAAAGAGATAAGGAGACATAAGTGACTGACAGCAAAGAGATAAGGAGAAATATGACAGGTGAAAATAAATGGTGGTTTTTGAAAATTTGTCAATAGTGGTTTTTGAAAACCTGTAAACAAGTTGGCAGGTTTTCATGAAAACCTGTTCCTAAAGAATGCCTTCGGCATAATTAACTTTTCCATGTACATCTCCAATTTTTCAAAACCTGTCCCTAAAGAATGCATTCGGTATAATTAACTTTTGCATGTACATCTCCAATTTTTCAAAACCTCATTTTTAATTTATTTTGAAAATAAATTAAAAGTTAGAGAAAATCTTTTCACAGTCTAAGTTATCAACAACTTTGTCTTTTTTTTTTAAGTTTTAAGAAATAAATTAAAAAATAAAAAATCTTTACCACATGCTAACTTATCAATATATTTGACACTCACATCAAAATTAATAACAAATAACCATATTTATTTGTTTCACTATACTAATCAACCAACAAAGTCTCCACACACACACATATATATATATATATATATAAAGTTTTTGATTAAATGATTATCACTAGAGCTTCAAGTTTATTAAATATTTTAAATGACTATATTATAATTTCTACAAGTTATCAATTCATAAATTAAATGATTAATACTCATTTTAGCCATTAATTTATTAATGTAATCATACTAGTGTAAGAGTATGTTCACAATTTTTTTGCGTTCACAATCACATATGCATGATGGTAATTAAAATACATTATCTAATAACTTCCACTAACATAATAATGTAGTAGTCTAAATATTCTACATTTTAAATTTTTTAGGGTACATTTTTTTGACTAGTTTTGTCCAATATTCAATCAAAATTTTAGAAGAATTGTTGTAATCACAGACATTAGTTGTTTAGTTTACACAACCCATGTGTAATATAAATTTTTCAAGGCATTGAATCCATTCATGCATTCAAAAATGCAATTTAAGCAATGAAAGATTGCAATTTCACCAAAAATTACATAGCCAAATTTCGTTGGTAGTTGTCTAATAAAGTTCAAAAAGTAGAATGTTTAGACTTATCCTGTAACAATATTTCAGTATTCATACCATACATTAATCACACCACAATTATCATAAATTAACTAGACAAGTGTATTGAAGAAATATCAAGAATCTAAAACAATGCCCTCTGATCAAGGCTGACACAACCAATTTCTATCAAGATCCCAACGAATACTTTCATCTCCCATATCCTCTTTTATCACAATATGTCAGAGCGTTGGCTATATTGACCTAACTCTAGATATAACTATAAGCGGAAGCATCAACTTTATTGACCTAGCTTCCACAGTAGGAAACCAACAATTTTCATCAGACATATAAGGGAGCATGACTAACACCAACCTCCCACAACTTCAGGTTTTAGAGGATACACAATGGGTAATTCCTCCACCACACTTGATAAAACTAGGGTCAATACCCTAACATCAAGTGAACCAGAATTGATCATTATATATTTTTCATTTATCTTGGTACTTTTTGGGTGGAAAAATTGGAGGAATTGGATTGCAGGGCCCATTTTAGGAGTAGATCTTAGTTTGGTAATTTAAAGTCTAAAACTTTCTAGAGCTAGTTTGAGGCATCAAACGACAAATTTTGGGGTAAAAAAATTGTAGGCATAGCTCCTAGCTCCTCGACATTGTTATACACACCAAAATGTTTCCAATGGTGAAAAAATCACCTCACTCGGAGTTCGTATGTGGATGTTATGCCTCTTGCAAGTTGACCTACCCTATTGATCACAGTGGTACTGAGTGGTTTCCATGTTAGCCCCCATTACACACACATGTGGGGCTAGTCACATGTGAAATTTCAATAATATTCTAGAGGGTCCAAAACCTTAACACTAATTGAGGGTTGAGGCAAGCAAAAACCCTAACCCTAGACGACTATTAGGGTATGTTAAATATTGGGTCGCTAAGAAGAGAAGGGGTTCCATTCTTTTGTTATTGTTATTGTTCCATAGTTGAGTAGTGAATCTATCAGAGGGATATTGAAGCATAACAAAGGATGTAGAATATTTTGTATTAGCCATTTATGGCACAATGTCCTTGACAACTCCATAGTGAGTGCCCTTTTTTCTTTGTGCTTACATTTCATAACTGAGAAAAATTGATTAGAGCATATGCATCACCTTCTAGGTGAGTTTTCTCACGTACTGGATTTCCCTAACACATTTTTTGTTCATTTTTTTGGACAGTGTCTTATTTAAATTTATTTAAAGTTATTTTCCTAAATTTGTACACTAGCTAGTAATAATAAATCTAAGATCTAAGTTAATAAAATAAAAAATTAAATATTTCAGAATATTGTAAGATCTGTTGTGATGAACTGTTGTAGTGGAATATTCATCGAAATTTACAAATCATCAAGTCCAAATCATATAGTGCACTTCCTATTCTAAAATCCACACCATCGAGTAACCACTTTGGGCAACCCTTTCTTCTTGTAAAATCCACACTTACCCAGAAATCATAGTAGTGTTTGAAAACATAACTAAAATCACAAGTCACACTAATAGTATGCAATGTTATTCCTAATTGTTAGAAAAATAGGATCGTGGAGCAATAAAATAAAACAAATGCGGAAATAAAACAGAGAAGATACACAATACAATAAAGATACATATATATGTGGTTTACCAAGTGTGGGATATATCCACCAGAGAAATTGGCAAGTCCTTCCTTTTTATTTTTCAGCAAAATGAAGGGATACAACCTACATCATGCTCATTGTAACTTCCTCTTCTTTCTCTCACAACATCCTCTCTCAGAATACAATATTCACTCACATACATACACAATACAATTCCCTCATACAAAACAAGTTTCTTTCTTGGGATAAAACCCTAACATAACTTCTACTGTCAGATCTACAACCTTATAATGAACAGTCCATATTGACTACGAAATAACAATATTTTACAAGACAATTTTCCCAAAAACTTCCTTGTGGGGGCTCTTCCCCTTAACCACGGGATGGGGGCCCGCTAGCCCCCATGTACCCTAGCCATGGGGATAAGACCCCTCAGACCCCCTTCATTCAGGGGTCAACTCTCGAACCCCCAATAGAAGGGGGCTAGGCATACCTCCATATAAATAAAGAAGATAATCAGTCTCCACAACCAACACTAATGTCTATGAAAATATGAGAGAATACATAATTTGTCTCACCCCCACCCTCATATATATGTATTCTCTCATATTTGTCGCACTCCCAGCCTCATCTATATGTATTCTCTCATAGTTTCCCCACCTCCACCCTCATATGTATGAAAACTTCTAAATTAATGTATAATTTCAAAAGCATAATTTAAACATTCAATTTTTGAATCATTTTAGGTTTTGATCAGTTTTTCTCAAAATCTATCCAAAAATTTAGAAGAATTATTGGAATTGAGATATCAATTCCTCATATTGCACAATCTAAGTGGACTAAGGTTTTTTTAGGGTAGTGGATCCATCCATGTATTCAAAGCTATAATTTGAGCAATATAAATTGCAATTTCACCAGCAATTACATAATATTATTGTGAAGGGGTTGTCAAACTATTCTACAAAATGATTTTTTCTCGGGGAAATTTGGCTACATAAATCTGCACTAAATCACTATTTTTTGTTTTGTTTAAAATCTAGTTTTGAATGTAGAAATGGATTCAACATTCTTAAAAACCCCTAGGGCACTCAGATTATATAGAAATAATCACTCAAATATGAGGAACTAACAATTTTCTGTCGAATTTCGAATAAATATCCATTTCGTAGAAAGTTTAACCTATAACATAATTTAATATATGGTTTCTTATTACAATTACACTAAGAGTTGCAAATGAAAATCTTTTCCAATTTTAATTAATAACAATATTCACAAATTAAAACCTTTTATTGATATATTGAGTGATTAAATAAAATAAGTGATCAATTGTCCATATATTATTAAGTATTTAGATAACAAGTTGCCTTAAAATACAATATACATAAACGTATACAAATATTCCTTAATTTTTCAATTAAAACATTATTAATAAATACTACAACAATACAACAAAAAAAAATATCATTTAAACAAATATCTCTAAAATTTGTTAAAACAATAAAATATAAATTTCAAAACCATCAAGCTCATAATGATTCATCTATTAAAAAATCATTACAACAAAAAAAATATCATTTAAACAAATATCTCTAATATTTGTTAAAACTATAAAATATAAATTTCAAAACCATCAAGCTCATAATGATTCATCTATTAAAAAATCATTATAAAAAAAATGTCAAGATATTTCACCAAATTCAAACAAATTACTTGTACAAAATATAAATTTTAATAAAATAGGGCTGAAAGTCTAGATAATTTTTTTTTATTTTATTTATGATGATTAACTTCCAGTAAGACCAAATTGGTTTATCGACCTTAAGAGGGTAAGTGATTACTTGAGATTCTTTAGAATTTTGTTTCTATGGTAGAAAAACATTAAGAAAAGATTTCCAAAATCACCATAATTTTGTTGAGTTAAGGGTTAGGAAGGTTGGTAGTGTGACAAATATTTTGAAAATGAGATCACAAAGGTGACACACTCTTTCATCCCATCGGGTTTAAGGAATTGACCAAAGCCCATTTTCACTATGGAGCTAGTGATAATTTGTTCTTATCTTAGCAATGCTTATTTTTTTCTTTACACTTGGAAAATAGATAGATAATTTTGATCTTCTATATTAGGGTTGATTACATCCTTATAATACCTTAATTTTATCTTTTCCTCTAACTCTTTATCACACCACATTTTCTTCTTAAATTTTAAGTTGAAGAGGGTGGGGTGGGGCAAATATGAGAGAATACATAAATGAGGGTGGGGGTGGGGAAAATATGAGAGAATACATAATTTGGCGCACCCCCACCCTCATATATCTATGTATTCTTTCATATTTGTCGCACCCCCAACCTCATATATATGTATTCTCTCATATTTGCCCCACCTCCACCCTCATATATATGAAAACTTCTAAATTAACGTATAATTTCAAAAGCATAATTTAAACATTGAATTTTTGAATCATTTTAGGTTTTGATCAATTTTGCTCAAAAGCTATCCAAAAAATTTAGAAGAATTATTGGAATTGAGATATCAATTCTTCATATTGCACAATCTAAGTGGATTAAGGTCTTTTTAGGGTAGTGGATCCATCCATGTATTCAAAACTATAATTTGAGCAATATAAATTGCAATTTCACCAACAATTACATAGTATTACTGTGAAGGGGTTGTCAAACTATTCTACAAAATGATTTTTTCTTGACGGAATCTGGATACATAAATCTGCACTAAATCACTATTTTTTGTTTTGTTTAAAATCTAGTTTTGAATGTAGAAATGGATTCAACATTCTTAAAAGCCCCTAGGGCACTCAGATTATACAAAAATAATCACTCCAATATGAGTTTCTAACAATTTTCTGTAGAATTTCGAGTAAATATCCATTTCGTAGAAAGTTTAGCCTATAACATAATTTAATATATGGTTTCTTATTACAATTACACTCAGAGTTGCAAATGGAAATCTTTTCCAATTTTAGTTAATAACAATATTCACAAATTAAAACCTTTTATTAATATATTGAGTGATTAAATAAAATAACTGATCAATTGTCCATATATTATTAAGTATTTAGATAACAAGTTGAATTAAAATACAATATACATAAATGTATACAAAGATACCTTAATTTTTCAATTAAAACATTTTTTTTTTGTTTTAAATAAAAAGGAGTAGTACCTGCTATATTAGATTAGCACAAAACTTTGACAAAATATACAGTGGCATGGCTAAAGTCACCAAAAATGTTGCCGGTATCCGAAAACCAGCATAAGTGGGGAGCAGATAGCAGTTATACGATAAAACATAAAGGAAAGTAGCGTATGTCCTGCTTGGAGGAAACCAGAACAGATGCTTATGGTCCAGATGAACATAAAACATTTACACAGTAAAACTAAAAACCAAGAAATTATAAAAACCTAGGCACCCGGTGACCTGTCGCCTTCGCCAGTCGGCCAAGTGGTCCCCGCCAGAATGGAAAAAGTCTCCGCGCACAGGGGGCACTTCTGCTGAGCTGGAGAACTAGAAAACGCGTCGAGGAGCAGGTCCATGCGCTGGCCCATGAGGAGGGCCCTATGTTCCAGGTCCAACATGTGGCCTCGGAGCTCGGACACCAAAGCCAGGTGCTCGTCATTGAGGAGAGAGCCATGCATTCCGCCACCCGAGCCACTAGGACGAGCAGTCCTCAATTTCATTACCTCACCAATGCCAACCGCAAGCTCCCTCTGCACCGCTTCACCCTCTGCAACCACAGTCTTCTTGTCACCCGTTGCTTGCAAGTCGCCCGGCCAGGGAATTTCTTCGACAATGCAACCAGGGAAGTCGTCTTCCCTAGCCAAAACTCTAGTCGTCTCCATAGCGCGGGGCTTCTCAGCACTTGGCAGGTCCCCCATAAACGGGTCCTCCTCCACGACGCAGGTGGGAAACACCTCCTCGGTCTCGGCTTCCTTCTTGTCACTCGGCTTAAATGCCTTGTCTTTCCTGCTACAACCAACTCCCGGCTCTGCAATAGTGTCGAGCAATGCCCGCCGCTCAGCCCGAGCCTTCTTCCTAAGAATGGAGGACGCCAAAGCCAGAGTGCATTCTAATTTCTCCTTTCGTCTCCGCTGCGCCTTATGGGCTTCCCAGGAAGAACCTCAGCGAGGCCTCCCTCGCTTTCTAGCCATTACATCTAGGGGGTGAATGCAAGTGCCAAGCAATTGCAGTGCTAAACTATAAGTCCAGAACGAGAGCAGGTGCGAAGCACGAGCAGACCTTCTCTGTCGTGGCACACGCAAAAACAAACAACCATGGTAATCCTTATCAGAATGCAAAGAAAAGGTGGTGCCAGGCGAAGAGCGTAGCCAAAGCAGGAGCAATCCCGCTCTGCCCGGTCTCGCAAGAAAACACATAACCATACACCAGAGTCATCTGTCCTCCCATATCCGCTTTCAATCGGAGTGCACAGGGGGTGTAAATGGTCGCGCGAGGGAGGAGTCCCTCCATCGTATGACCTCTTCTATGGCCGTCCACCATCGTAAATGTTGATGTGTGGGTGGCGGCCATCAACAATTAAACCCGAGCTTAGTGCTGGTCCTGGTGTCACTGCCACGGTGCCGCATGTCACCCCATCTGGGGCTCAATTAAAACATTATTAATAAATACTACAACAATATATATATATATATATATATATATATATATATATATATATATATATATATATATATATATATATATATATTATTTAAACAAATATCTTTAAAATTTGTTAAAACTATAAAATATAAATTTCAAAACCATCAAGCTCATATTGATTCATCTATTAAAAAATCATTATAAAAAAAATGGTCAAGATATTTCACCAAATTCAAACAAATTACTTGTACAAAATATAAATTTTAATAGGATAGAGCTGGAAGTCTAGAGAAAAAAAAACTTTGATTTATGATGATTAACTTCCAGTAAGACCAAATTGGTTTATTGACCTTAAGAGGGTAAGTGATTACTTGAGATTCTTTATAATTTTGTTTCTATGGTAGAAAAACATTAAGAAAAGATTTCCAAAACCACCATAATTTTGTTGAGTTAAGGGTTAGGAAGATTGGTAGTGTGACAAATATTTTGAAAATGAGATCACAAAGGTGGCACACTCTTTCATCCCATGGTGTTTTAGGAATTGATCAAAGCCCATTTTCACTATGGAGTTGGTGATAATTTGTTCTTATCTTAGCAATGCTTATTTTTTTCTTTACACTTGGAAAAATAGATAGATAATTTTGATCTTCTAGATTAGGGTTGATTACATCCTTATAATACCTTAATTTTATTTTTTCCTCTAACTCTTTATCACACCACATTTTCTTCTTAAATTTTGATTTGAAGAGGGTGGGGTGGGGAAAATATGAGAGAATACATAAATGAGGGTGGGGGTGGGGAAAATATGAGAGAATACATAATTTGTTGCACCCCCACCCTCATATATATATGTATTCTCTCATATTTGTTGCACCCCCAGCCTCATATATATGTATTCTCTAATATTTGCCACACCTCCACCCTCATATATATGAAAACTTCTAAATTAACGTATAATTGCAAAAGCATAATTTAAACATTCAATTTTTGAATCATTTTAGGTTTTGATCAATTTTGCTCAAAATCGATCCAAAATTTTAGAAGAATTATTGGAATTGAGATATCAATTCCTCATATTGCACAATCTAAGTGGATTAAGGTTTTTTAAGGGTAGTGGATCCATCCATGTATTCAAAACTATAATTTGAGCAATATAAATTGCAATTTCACCAACAATTACATAGTATTATTGTGAAAGGGGTTGTCAAACTATTCTACAAAATGATTTTTTCTCGGCTCAATCTGGCTACATAAATCTACACTAAATCACAATTTTTTGTTTTGTTTAAAATCTAGTTTTGAATGTAGAAATGGATTCAACATTCTTAAAAACCCCTAGGGCACTCAGATTATACAGAAATAATCACTCAAATATAAGGATCTAACAATTTTCTGTCGAATTTCGAGTAAATATCCATTTCGTAGAAAGTTTAGCCTATAACATAATTTAATATATGGTTTCTTATTACAATTACACTCAGAGTTGCAAATGGAAATCTTTTCCAATTTTAATTAATAACAATATTCACGAATTAAAACCTTTTATTGATATATTGAGTGATTAAATAAAATAGTTGATCAATTATCCATATATTATTAAGTATTTAGATAACAAGTTGACTTAAAATACAATATACATAAATTTATACAAAGATCCCTTAATTTTTCAATTAAAACATTATTAATAAATACTAGAACACTAAAAAAAAATATCATTTAAACAAATATCTTTAAAATTTGATAAAACTATAAAATATAAATTTCAAAACCATCAAGCTCATAATTTGATAAAACTATAAAATATAAATTTCAAAACCATGAAGCTCATATTGATTCATCTATTAAAAAATCATTATAAAAAAAATGGTCAAGATATTTCACCAAATTCAAACAAATTACTTGTAAAAAATATAAATTTTAATAGGATAGGGCTAAAAGTCTAGAGAAAAAAAAACTTTGATTTATGATGATTAACTTCCAGTAAGACCAAATTGGTTTATCGACCTTAAGAGGGTAAGTGATTACTTGAGATTCTTTAGAATTTTGTTTCTATGGTAAAAAAACACTAAGAAAAAATTTCCAAAATCACCATAATTTTGTTGAGTTAAGGGTTAGGAAGGTTGGTAGTGTGACAAATATTTTGAAAATGAGATCACAAAGGTGACACACTCTTTCATGCCATGGGGTTTTAGGAATTGACCAAAGCCCACTTTCACTATGGAGCTGGTGATAATTTGTTCTTATCTTAGCAATCCCTATTTTTTTCTTTACACTTGGAAAAATAGATAGCTAATTTTGATCTTCTAGATTAGGGTTGATTACATCCTTATAATACCTTAATTTTATTTTTTCCTCTAACTCTATATCACACCACATTTTCTTCTTAAATTTTGATTTGAAGAGGGTGGGGTGGGGCAAATATGAGAGAATACATAAATGAGGGTGGGGGTCGGGAAAATATGAAAGAATACATAATTTGACGCACCCCCACCCTCATATATATGTATTCTCTCATATTTGTCGCACCCCCAGCCTCATATATATGTATTCTTTCATATTTTTCCCACCTCCACCCTCATATATATGAAAACTTCCAAAATAACGTATAATTTAAAAAGAATAATTTAAACATTCAATTTTTGAATCATTTTAGGTTTTGATCAGTTTTTCTCAAAATCTATCCAAAAATTTAGAAGAATTATTGGAATTGAGATATCAATTCCTCATATTGCACAATCTAAGTGGATTAAGGTTTTTTTAGGGTAGTGGATCCATCCATGTATTCAAAACTATAAGTTAAGCAATATAAATTGCAATTTCACCAACAATTACATAGTATTACTGTTAAGGGGTTGTCAAACTATTCTACAAAATGATTTTTTCTCGGTGAAATCTCGCTACATAAATCTGCACTAAATCACTATTTTTTGTTTTGTTTAAAATTTAGTTTTGAATTTAGAAATGGATTCAACATTCTTAAAAACCCCTAGGGCACTAAGATTATACATAAATAATCACTCAAATATGAGGATCTAACAATTTTCTGTCGAATTTCAAGTAAATATCCATTTCGTAGAAAGTTTAGCCTATAAAATAATTTAATATATGGTTTCGTATTACAATTACACTCAGAGTTGCAAATGGAAATCTTTTCCAATTTTAGTTAATAACAATATTCACGAATTAAAACCTTTTATTGAGATATTAAGTGATTAAATAAAACAATTGATCAATTGTCCATATATTATTAAGTATTTAGATAACAAGTTGACTTAAAATACAATATACATAAATGTATACAAAGATCCCTTAATTTTTCAATTAAAACATTATTAATAAATACTACAACAATTTTTTATATATATATATATATATATATATATATATATAACTTAAACAAATATCTTTAAAATTTGTTAAAACTATAAAATATAAATTTCAAAACCATCAAGCTCATATTGATTTATCTATTAAAAATTCATTATAAAAAAAATGATCAAGATATTTCACCAAATTCAAACAAATTACTTTTACAAAATATAACTTTTAATAGGATAGGGTTGAAAGTCTAGAGAAAAAAAACTTTGATTTATGATGATTAACTTCCAGTAAGACCAAATTGGTTCATCGACCTTAAGAGGGTAAGTGATTACTTGAGATTCTTTAGAATTTTGTTTCTATGGTAGAAAAACATTAAGAAAAGATTTCCAAAATCACCATAATTTTGTTGAGTTAAGGGTTAGGAAGGTTGGTAGTGTGACAAATATTTTGAAAATGAGATCACAAAGGTGACACATTCTTTCATCCCATGGGGTTTTAGGAATTGACCAAAGCCCATTTGCACTATGGAGCTGGTGATAATTTGTTCTTATCTTAGCAATGCTTATTTTTTTCTTTACACTTGGAAAAATAGATAGATACTTTTGATCTTCTATATTAGGGTTGATTACATCCTTATAATACCTTAATTTTATTTTTTTCTCTAACTCTTTATCACACCACATTTTCTTCTTAAATTTTGATTTGAAGAGGGTGGGGTGGGGCAAATATGAGAGAATACATAAATTAGGGTGGGGGTGGGGAAAACATGAGAGAATACATACTTTGTCACACCCCCACCCTCAGATATATGTATTCTCTCATATTTGCCCCACCTCCACCCTCATATATATGTATTCTCTCATATTTTCCCCACCTCCACCCTCATATATATGAAAGCTTCTAAATTAATGTATAATTTCAAAAGCATAATTTAAACATTCAATTTTTGAATCATTTTAGGTATTGATCAGTTTTGCTCAAAAGCTATCCAAAATTTTAGAAGAATTATTGGAATTGAGATGACGATTCCTCATATTGCACAATCTAAGTGGATTAAGGTTTTTTTAGGGTAGTGGATCCATCCATGTATTCAAAACTATAATTTGAGCAATATAAATTTCAATTTCACCAACAATTACATAGTATTATTGTGACGGGGTTGTCAAACTATTCTACAAAATGATTTTTTCTCGGCAGAATCTGTCTACATAAATCTGCACTAAATCACTATTTTTTGTTTTGTTTAAAATCTAGTTTTGAATGTAGAAATTGATTCAACATTCTTAAAAACCCCTAGGGCACTAAGATTATACAGAAATAATCACTTAAATATGAGGATCTAACAATTTCTGTCGAATTTCAAGTAAATATCCATTTCGTAGAAAGTTTAGCCTATAACATAATTTAAGATATGATTTCTTATTACAATTAAACTCAAAGTTGCAAATGGAAATCTTTTCCAATTTTAGTTAATAACAATATTCACGAATTAAAACCTTTTATTGATATATTGAGTGATTAAATAAAATAACTGATCAATTGTCCATATATTATTAAGTATTTAGATAACAAGTTGACTTAAAATACAATATACACAAATGTATACAAAGATCCCTTAATTTTTCAATTAAAACATTATTAATAAATACTACAACAATAAAAAAAAAAAAAATACATCATTTAAACAAATATCTTTAAAATTGGTTAAAACTATAAAATATAAATTTCAAAACCATCAAGCTCATATTGATTCATCTATTAAAAAATCATTATAAAACAAATGGTCAAGATATTTCACCAAATTCAAACAAATTACTTGTACAAAATATAAATTTTAATAGGATAGGGCTGAAAGTCTAGAAAAAAAAAAAAAAAAAATTGATTTATGATGATTAACTTCCAGTAAGACCAAATTGGTTTATCAACCTTAAGAGGGTAAGTGATTACTTGAGATTCTTTAGAATTTTGTTTCTATGGTAGAAAAGCATTAGGAAAAGATTTCCAAAATCACCATAATTTTGTTGAGTTAAGGGTTAGGAAGGTTGGTTGTGTGACAAATATTTTGAAAATGAGATCACAAAGGTCACACACTCTTTCATCCCATGGGGTTTTAGGAATTGACCAAAGCCCATTTTCACTATGGAGCTGGTGATAATTTGTTCTGATCTTAGCAATCTTTATTTTTTTCTCTACACTTGGAAAAATAGATAGATAATTTTAATCTTCTAGATTAGGGTTGATTACATCCTTATAATACCTTAATTTTATTTTTTCCTCTAACTCTTTATCACACCACATTTTCTTCTTAAATTTTGATTTGAAGAGCATGGGGTGGGGCAAATATGAGAGAATACATAAATGAGGGTGAGGGTGAGGGTGAGGGTGGGGGTGGGGAAAATATGAGAGAATACATAATTTGGCGCACCCCCACCCTCATATATATTTATTCTCTCATATTTGTTGCACTCCCATCCTCATATATATGTATTCTCTCATATTTGCCCCACCTCCACCCTCATATATATGAAAACTTCTAAATTAATGTATAATTTCAAAAGAATAATTTAAACATTCAATTTTTGAATCATTTTAGGTTTTGATCAGTTTTGCTCAAAATCTATCCAAAAATTTAGAAGAATTATTGGAATTGAGATATCAATTCCTCATATTGCGCAATCTAAGTGGATTAAAGTTTTTTTAGGGTAGTGGATCCATCCATGTATTCAAAACTATAATTTGAACAATATAAATTGCAATTTCACCAAAAATTACATAGTATTACTGTGAAGGGGTTGTCATACTATTCTACAAAATGATTTTTTCTCGGCGGAATCTGGCTACATAAATCTGCACTAAATCACTATTTTTTTTTTTGTTTAAAATCTAGTTTTGAATGTAGAAATGGATTCAACATTCTTAAAAACCCATAGAGCACTCAGATTATATAGAAATAATCACTCAAATATGAGGATCTAACAATCGAATTTCGAGTAAATATCCATTTCATAGAAAGTTTAGCCTATAACATAATTTAATATATGGTTTCTTATTACAATTACACTCAGAGTTGCAAATGGAAATCTTTTCCAATTTTATTTAATAACAATATTCACGAATTAAAACCTTTTATTGATATATTGAGTGATTAAATAAAATAACTGATCAATTGTCCATATATTATTAAGTATTTAGATAACAAGTTGACTTAAAATACAATATACATAAATGTATACAAAGATCCCTTAATTTTTCAATTAGAACATTATTAATAAATACTACAACAATAAAAATATATATATCATTTAAACAAATATCTTTAAAATTTGATAAGACTATAAAATATAAATTTCAAAAGCATCAAGTTCATATTGATTCATCTATTAAAAAATCATTATAAAAAAAGGGTCAAGATATTTCACCAAATTCAAACAGATTCATCTATTAAAAAATCATTATAAAAAAAAGGGTCAAGATATTTCACCAAATTTAAACAAATTACTTGAACAAAATATAAATTTTAATAGGATAGGGCTAAAAGTCTAGAGAAAAAAAAACTTTGATTTATGATGATTAACTTTTAGTAAGACTAAATTAGTTTATCGACCTTAAAAGGATAAGTGATTACTTAAGATTCTTTAGAATTTTGTTTCTATGGTAGAAAAACATTAAGAAAAGATTTCCAAAATCACCATAATTTTGTTGAGTTAAGGGTTAGGAAGGTTGGTAATGTGACAAATATTTTGAAAATGAGATCGCAAAGGTGACACACTCTTTCATCCCATGGGGTTTTAGGAATTGACCAAAGCCCATTTTCACTATGGAGCTAGTGATAATTTGTTCTTATCTTAGCAATGCTTATTTTTTTCTTTACACTTGGAAAAATAGATAGAAAATTTTGATCTTCTAGATTAGGGTTGATTACATCCTTATAATACCTTAATTTTATTTTTTCCTCTAACTCTTTATCACACCACATTTTCTTATTAAATTTTGATTTGAAGAGGGTGGGATGAGAAAAATATGAGAGAATACATAATTTGTCACACCCCCACCCTCATATATATGTATTCTCTCATATTTGTCACACCCCCACCCTCATATATATGTATTCTCTAATATTTTCCCCACCTCCACCCTCATATATATGAAAACTTCTAAATTAACGTAGAATTTCAAAAGCATAATTTAAACATTCAATTTTTGAATCATTTTAGTTTTTGATCAGTTTTGCTCAAAATCTATCCAAAAATTTAGAAGAATTACTGGAATTGAGATATCAATTCCTCATATTGCACAATCTAAGTGGATTAAGGTTTTTTTAGGGTAGTGAATCCATCCGTGTATTCAAAACTATATTTTGAGCAATATAAATTGCAATTTCACCAACAATTACATAGTATTGCTGTGAAGGGGTTGTCAAACTATTCTACAAAAGGATTTTTTCTTGGCGGAATCTGGCTACATAAATCTGCACTAAATCACTATTTTTTGTTTTGTTTAAAATCTAGTTTTGAATGTAGAAATGGACTCAACATTCTTAAAAATCCCTAGGGCACTAAGATTATATAGAAATAATCACTCAAATATGAGGATCTAACAATTTTCTGTCGAATTTTTAGTAAATATCCATTTCATAGAATGTTTAGCCTATAACATAATTTAATATATGGTTTCTTATTACAATTACACTCAGAGTTGCAAATGGAAATCTTTTCCAATTTTAGTTAATAACAATATTCACGAATTAAAACCTTTTATTGATATATTGAGTGATTAAATAAAATAAGTGATCAATTGTCCATATATTATTAAGTATTTAGATAACAAGTTGACTTAAAATACAATATACATAAATGTATACAAAGATCCCTTAATTTTTCAATTAAAACATTATTAATAAATACTACAACAATTAAAAAAAATATCATTTAAACAAATATCTTTAAAATTTGTTAAAACTATAAAATATAAATTTCAAAACCATGGCTCATATTGATTCATCTATTAAAAAATCATTATAAAACAAATGGTCAAGATATTTCGCCAAATTCAAATTTTAATAGGATAGGGCTGAAAGTCTAGAGAAAAAAAAACTTTGATTTATGATGATGAACTTCCACTAAGACCAAATTGGTTTATCAACCTTAAGAGGGTAAGTGATTACTTGAGATTCTTTAGAATTTTGTTTCTATGGTAGAAAAACACTAAGAAAAGATTTCCAAAATCACCATAATTTTGTTGAGTTAAGGGTTAGGAAGGTTGGTAGTGTGACAAATATTTTGAAAATGAGATCACAAAGGTGACACACTCTTTCATCCCATGGGGTTTTAGGAATTGACCAAAGCCCATTTTCACTATGGAGCTGGTGATAATTTGTTCTTAACTTAACAATGCTTATTTTTTTCTTTACACTTGGAAAAATAGATAGATAATTTTGATCTTCTAGATTAGAGTTGATTACATCCTTATAATACCTTAATTTTATTTTTTCCTCTAACTCTTTATCACACCACATTTTCTTCTTAAATTTTGATTTGAAGAGGGTGGGGTGGGGAAAATATGAGAGAATACATAAATGAGGGTGGGAGTGGGGAAAATATGAGAGAATACATAATCTGTCGCACCCCCACCCTTATATATATGTATTCTCTCATATTTTCCGCACTCCCAACCTCATATATATATTCTCTCATATTTTCCCCACCTCCACCCTCATATATATGAAAACTTCTAAATTAATGTATAATTTCAAAAGCATAATTTAAACATTCAATTTTTGAATCATTTTAGGTTTTGATCAGGTTTGCTCAAAATCTACCCAAAAATTTAGAAGAATTATTGGAATTGAGATATCAATTCTTCGTATTGCACAATCTAAGTGGATTAAGGTTTTTTTAGGGTAGTGGATCCATCCATGTATTCAAAACTATAATTTGAGAAATGTAAATTGTAATTTCACCAACAATTACATAGTATTACTGTGAAGGGGTTGTCAAACTATTCTACAAAATGATTTTTTCTCGGCGGAATTTGGCTTCATAAATCTGCACTAAATCACTATTTTTTGTTTTGTTTAAAATCTAGTTTTGAATGTAGAAATGGATTGAGTATTCTTAAAAACCCCTAGGGCACTAAGATTATACAGAAATAATCACTCAAATATGAGGATCTAACAATTTTCTGTTGAATTTCTAGTAAATATCCATTTCGTAGAAAGTTTAGCCTATAACATAATTTAATATATGGTTTCTTATTACAATTACACTCAGAGTTACAAATGAAAATCGTTTCCAATTTTAGTTAATAACAATATTCACAAATTAAAACCTTTTATTGATATATTGAGTGATTAAATAAAATAACTGATTAGTTGTCCATATATTATTAAGTATTTAGATAACAAGTTGACTTAAAATACAATATACATAAATGTATACAAAGATCCCTTAATTTTTCAATTAAAACATTATTAATAAATAATGCAACAATAAAAAAATATCTTTTAAACAAATATCTTTAAAATTTGTTAAAACTATAAAATATAAATTTCAAAATCATCAAGCTCATATTGATTCATCTATTAAAAAAAGGGTAAGATATTTCACCAAATTCAAACAAATTACTTGTACAAAATATAAATTTTAATAGGTAGGGCTAAAAGTTTAGAGAAAAAAAAACTTTGATTTATGATGATTAACTTCTAGTAAGACCAAATTGGTTTATTGACCTTAAGAGGATAAGTGATTACTTGAGATTCTTTAGAATTTTGTTTCTACGGTAGAAAAACATTAAGAAAAGATTTCCAAAATCACCATAATTTTGTTGAGTTAAGGGTTAGGAAGGTTGGTAGTGTGACAAATATTTTGAAAATGAGATCACAAAGGTGACACACTCTTTCATCCCATGGGGTTTTAGAAATTGACCAAAGCCCATTTTCACTATAGAGTTGGTGATAATTTGTTCTTATCTTAGCAATGCTTATTTTTTTCTTTACACTTGGAAATATAGATAAATAATTTTGATCTTCTAGATTAGGGTTGATTACATCCTTATAATACCTTAATTTTTTTTTTCCTCTAACTCTTTATCACACCACATTTTCTTCTTAAATTTTGATTTGAAGATTTTTTTCATAATATCATTTAAATTAGTATTTGACCATTATATTAATAGTTTTCATAATAATTATTAAAAAACTATAAAAAATATAATATTAAAGAAAAATATGAAAACTTGCTTTCTAGTAAATATAATGGTTAAAGAACAATAGGAAAGGATAGTTTTAAGGATGAAAACTTATTAAAGAATATAAAAACTTACCAATTATATTAATTTTTAATATGCAAACTATAAAATGTTTGGTCATAATAGAAAAGGATAATTTTAAGGATGAAAATTTATTAAAGAATATAAAAACTTACTAATTATATTAGTTTTTAATATGCAAACTATAAAATGTTTGACCATATTTTTATAAAAATATTCAAAATTTTAAGGATTTTGTATATTTTTTATATAATTTTGGCCATTTTTAAATAAAATAATTTTGTCCTATAAAATTTTGAGGAATTACTTTTAGAAAAAACTGGAAGAATTACTTTTAGAAAAAACAAAAATTAAATATTGTTTTAGGAAAAAAACATGAAAAATTAACCATAAACAAGATATAACCCCTAAATTTTTTCCCAAAACTCATCTTGTAAAAATAGTAATACAAAATTTACTTATCTATAAAACTTATAACTTATGTAAAAAAATTATTTAAAAGTCATGAAGATTTGATCTTATAATTTACAATATAATAATAATCTTATTTTAACTATTAATCTACATAATTATGTATACCCTACCCCTTTAGATTTGAAGTTAAAGCTTTCTGATTAAATAACTTGAAATACAAACAACACTCTAATAATGTCCAAATCGCAGTGACAGTGAAATACACGTTGCAGTAACAACAAACACAGGCCTGACAGCTGCAACCTTCCAAATAGTGGTAGCCAAAGGCCTCAAAGCCGACGAGAATTTCTCAATAACAAGTTCAGGTTTGAGAATCCGACAAAATGTTTGAAAAAAACAGGAGAATCCACTCCCCATGCAGGTGTAAAGGTTAAACGGCATTTGAACTGAAAATGGCTTAACCGACAGACCTCAAGCATGTAACTATCAAATTACAAGAATAATAACAACCTCCGTCGCCAGAAAAAAAAAAGCTCGTCTCACACCGTAATCTTACACCAAAAAATGATGGATCTCTTCACAACCCCAAAGCACAATACAAAAATAACATGGAGGGCATATCATAAACATGTAAAGTAAGACGGAACAACGTTTCTCTAACAAATTTGCAATTGGCCGAGGCACGAGTGCATGAGTTGTAATCACTCGAGAAGTTGGTCTTTCAGATTTCTTATGCCATGAAGCGATTTTATAAATAAATCCTAGCCAGAAAACACCAGCACATAAAGAAATAAGTTGTCCAAATTAATATTTATAAGAGTGAAAAGGTTAAATCGGCCTAAACATAAACAAGAGGATGGGTAACAGCCGGGTATTTAAAACAGTAGGTAATTGCAGTAGAGATAACGTAAAGCTAATGCAAAAGTACCCAAGTTACCTTGAAAAATTGTTTCATTATTTAAAATCCAGATATTACATTGATCATTGATGTAAATATAAATGGTCATAATATCAATAATAATAGTCTTCTAGTAAGATTTAAAACTGTTTTGGATTGGTTCAGAGTTCGTTTTTCGCTGATCTCAGGAAATAGGCTACAAACATTTGGCCAGAGTAATTCTACAGCGTAGTGGAGGGATTATCATGGCTATTGTTGTGCGCAGGAGAATCTTTATCCCAGAAGAAGATGGGACTCTTGGCTTTTTGCGCAAAGTTCTGTAGAGATAAGGGAACTGGGGCAAGAGGGGGACTGTCTACAATGCCTTCCAATATCTGTAGCACTTTACTCATCGATGGCCTTGCATCTTCGTTGTCCTGGATGCACCATCCTCCCACGATGACAGCCTTTTTCTGAAGGATCTATGCAGGCCTATCTATGGACTAGATAATCATTCAATGAAATAGCATAACAATATACTAAATACTAAATGATTAAATCACAATATCATAGAAAGAAGAAAGAATTGTAATTGCACAAAAAGGTTGTGTTCATTG
>ML793592.1:189589-210349 GCA_009831015.1 Picea engelmannii
CAGGCCTATCTATGGACTAGATAATCATTCAATGAAATAGCATAACAATATACTAAATACTAAATGATTAAATCACAATATCATAGAAAGAAGAAAGAATTGTAATTGCACAAAAAGGTTGTGTTCATTGTGATCAACCTTGATATTTATAACAATACATAGCCTCATAGAACAAACAATTAGCTGCTCCTAATTGAACGCTTACAACAATTGATTTTAGAAAACTATTCATGCATTTTGCATGCATTATTTAGTCATAAAATCTATATATGAATACAAACAGACAGGAAAAATAAAACTGCAAATGGATTGATGGATTGCATCATGTCAGATGATTGACAAGACTGCATCAATTACCAACATCTTCACCTATTTCACGTCTGCATCGTTCATCAATTTCTTGTCAAGCACCTCCATGGCATTTTCACTGTTGATCTGAGTTGCAGCCCATGTGGGAAAAAACACCTCGCTTGATTCCGAGTCTCCGTCCATGTTTCATTGCCCTGCAATTATTTCGAGCAATGTCATGCCAAAGCTGTAGACGTCGGCCTTCACAGTGATGGGCAGTCCCGACATCCACTCGGGGGCCAAGTACCCTCTGGTTCCTCTCATGATGGTCAGAACCTTACTATACTCTCTGCCCAAGAGCTTCGCCATCCCGAAATCTGCTACCTTGGGGCAGAAATTGGAATCCAGGAGGACGTTTTTCGGCTTGATGTCGTAGTGGATGATACAGTCCCTGCACTTCTCGTGCTAGTAAACTAGTCCACGGGTAGTGCCCACTGCGATGCCGAAGCGCGTTTTCCAATCGAACACCATGTTTTGAATCTGATCGTCGCTCTGGGTTTTGTCGAATAAGGAGTTGAGGGAGACATTGGGCATGTATTCGTACACCAACAGTCTTCTTGAGCCCTCACTGCAAAATCCCCACAGTCGAACCAAATTCACATGATGTGTGGTTCTGATGGTGCTCACCTCCATGCGGAACTGCTTCTCTCCTTGGTTCACACCCTCCAATTTTTTAACAGCCACCAAAGAGCCGTCTGTTAGACTCCCTTTGAAGACGAAACCAAAACCCCAACCTCCCAGCCGCTCAGAAAAGTTCTTCGTTGCACTCTGCAGCTCTCTGTAAGTGAATACAACAAGCATTCCCATAGCATATTCTATTGCAGATGATCGCGATCGCTTGCAACACCAGAGATGATCGCGATCGCTTGCTGCGACTTCTATTGTACAGAGGGAGGTCAAAATTTGGAGAATTTTGTTGAGAAATTGTTGCTTGCACAGAACGGAAAGCTTCCATTCAAACATTTAGGTACAAACCGATTAATTATTTACATCTTACTATGTGTTTTGTTCAGAATATTTATTTTATTCAATCCATTCAAATTTAATAGGGAATTTAAGCATTAATGGTAGAATGCTGGTGAATGTTGGTAGAATGGGCGTATTGTGTAATGTGGAATGATATATTGTATTGTGTATTGATACAATTTAATTTTGATCGGCATTCTATTACACAGAGAGGACTGAATTGTTGCTTGATGTGACTTCTATCACATAGAGGGAGGACGGAATTGTTGCAGCACGAGAGGAGAAGCTTGCAAAGACCAGAAAGCTTCCATTCAAACATTTAGGTACGAACTCATTAATTATTCATGTGTTTTGTTCAGAATATCAACTCAAAAACTAAAATTGTAGTTACCTTTTACTGTACGATTGGTTCAGGTCAAAGTAATTATTCCTGCAAGTTAATATAATACAAATTACTGGTTCAGGTCCAATTATGAGTGTGATCGAACCTCTTAATGTAATTTTTAAGTGAGAACCTCAATTCCTGATTCAAAAACATAAAGTTKAAGAGTTTATGAAAGATTAAATCTTTGCCTGAAAATGGATAATATATGCCACTTCAATCTAGCAATAAATATCTTAATATAAATTAAAGTCCCAGCACACCACGACATTATAAGAGACAAACAAATTCCCGTAGCATCCTACTAGAAATAATATCACAATTGACAGGCAACAAAAGTACTGACTTGGTGAATCAAAATTGCACATTGACAACTCTGTTTCTCTTTATCAAATATGCGTGTAGCGAAGGCTTTTTGGATCGACCGAAACTCCGTGCCTTGAGCCACCCAACCTGATTTATATTTCAGATGGGGGAATTGGGAATCTTCCTGATAACTTCAACTGTTTATATTGGGCCATTATATACGTCATTTAGACATAACACCTTTTTGATTTAGATATGTCAATTTCAGACAGGCTTTAGAGAAATCCCTTTTTAGTTTCACTATAGTTGATTGGGCTGGGCTTCATTGTTTAAGTGTCGGTAGGTAAGAGAAAGAGTCAAAGAAGCAGCTAGGAAGCTTCGTTGCAGCAGTTGAAATGTCAAATCAGTTCCACTATGTGCCTAACTAAATCAAACGTCACTTTCCGTTGATGTTGGCACTTCGCTACGCACCTTACTCTCCTCTACCTTGGCTAGCAGTCTTGATTCAAAAACATAAAGTTTTAGAGTTTATGAGAGATTAAATCTTTGCCTGAAAATGGATTTAATATATGCCACTTCAATTTGGCAATAAATATCTTGATATAAATTAAAGTCCCAGCACACAACGACATTATAAGAGACAAACAAATTTCTGTAGCATCCTACTAGAAATAATATCACAATTGACAGGCAATAGAAGTACCGACTCAGTGAATCAAAATTGCACATTGACAAAATGTTAATAGTTGGAATGTTTAAGTAGGATGAAAGCGCATGTTTAGTAATAGTTGTGATATGTTAAGTGCATGTGATATGAAAGCGCATGTTAAGTAGGATGAAAGCGTATGTTAATTGTTGGAATGCTCCTTAACTATGCCTTAAAAAGTAGCTCTTGATGACAAATATGACTCTTCTCGAGCTTACATGTTTAGGTCATCACCTTAGACAATGAGTTCAAAGTTTCAATGGTTACTACAACGGAGGAGAAAGCTTCAATAAAAACTTGATATCTCAACTGTAATAATTATCTTCTTGTTGACTGCCAGTCATAAATAAAATATAGGTAAAACTCAGTTGCATAGTATCGATGTGCATTTTGCATACACTAATGTGTACATATATTACACAACAGTCAATGTTTTGGTTCGTATCAATTATATTTTATATATTCGTATATTCAATAATGTTTTGGTTCATATCAATTATATTTTATATATTTTATATTCTATATGTACACTAATGTGTACATATATTACACAACAGTCAATGAAAATCCGCCATTGATAAGAACACGTTAACACTAAGTAAGATCACTCATGTATTAATCAGTTAGCCTGCAATAAAATAATTCAATTTTATCATTGTAAGAGGGTTTCCATGATGGCACTATTTGTGAAAATTAAATATACTAGTACATAAGTGTTAATTGATCAAAGCATGACTAGTATGATCATTCTGCACAGTCAATCATTAATTGATTATTAACAAAGCTTCAAAATTTTATGAATGTAACACCACTTTACATTTCTCTAAATTAGGATTTCTAAAAATTAGGGTTTCTTCTAACCTTACTCATGTGTTATGTTAATTGAAGACTTTAATGCTTTATTAAATATTTAACCTTCTAATGTATGAATGCATTGACCAAGATAGATGGCTTAAGAGTTGACCAAATAGAAAAAATATTAGTATGATTGTGTACCCAACAGAGTTAACATTTGGGAAATTCAAACATTTGGTAAATATTATTATCTTTGGTCAAAATTCAAAGATACCAATATGTGAATAATGGTTTTTCAAAAGCATACAAAAGTTTATCTTAACTGCATTTTCATTTTTCCTTTTCGTCTTCATGTCAATGCTTCTATGATTCAATTTTTTCATAGATATGTTTTTATTCATAATTGTCATAATTTATGATTTTGTTTCTGTTTTTGTCTTTTAGTCTTTGTTATGAAATGGTCCAATTAATTGTACATTTTTTTTCAGTGCTCAAATGCCTATGGATCCGACCATCTGGAGTTCTTTTCCATTTGATATTTTGCAAATGGTGTTTATATGGCTTCCTTTATCAGTTTTGACTAAGTTTAGAATTGTTTCTAAACGTTCGAAGGACGTTTTAGAAAGCCAATCTTTCTTGTCACAATGCAACCAAATTTCCATGAATGAATTTGGATTTCTTAGCCCTTTCTTCCATGATTGAAAAAATTATTTCCTTGGAGAATACCTTAATCAAGATGGGCGCATTTCTCGTTTTCTTGTGCCGTTTATTGATTCTAGATACAGAGTTGAGTGTACAGCTAGATCCATGGTTTTGCTATCTTTTCCAACATAATACTCCCATTGCAACAATTATTTTGTGATGAATCCATTTACCAAGGCCTTTAAAAATATTGGTTGTATATTGGTTGGATATTGTGGTTTCTTTTCACTATTGCAAAATGTGACTGCCAATAAATATGATTGGGTTATCATGAAACATGTTTATAAAAGGATGCAGTCGAAGTATTACATTTGTAGCAACCTTGATAGGGTGTGGAGAAGGACATAACTTCCTTATGGTGGCACTACACCCCCTAAGGATGCAGTGTTCTATAAGAATAAACTATTTTGGTTGTATTTAGACAAAGATTATGAAGAGTACCCTCACTATGGGTACACAATCTATTGGTTGGATGTTTTAAAAAATGAATGGGGGTTTTCATTTGTTTCCATCACAGACATACAATGTATGTCATTAGCATTATACAATAACCAGCTAATATGTCTCATCAATGATGGTTCAACCTCTGTATGGTCAATTGAGGAAGTTGAAAATTTCCAGTTTGGTCAAGYCTGTTCTGAACGAAGATTAGACTATTTTGAGGATGATTGGGGATTCAAATGGACCTTATTGGAAGAAATTTCTACAAATATAAATAAAAAATGCCCCGATTATCTTCCATTTCGAACATTGCATGGGACAATTCTTATGTGCAATTACAACGACATTCCCTTCATGTTCTACAATTTGATTACTAGGTTGTGTATTCCTATGGCTATCGATAATGTATCCAACGAACAGAGCTACGGGTTTAACTTTCCTACAGTTGAGAATTTCCATGATTTGATTGAAAGTGGTTATGTTTTTCCACTTATTCCAAATATCGACTCTATTGATGACATTCCACCATTGGGCATCGATATGATGTAATAGGTCGTTAGGCATCCTTTAAACATTTATTACTATATTTTAAACTTGTTTTTCTCTATTTAATAATGTTTTCTCATTGGGAATATATATATGGTTCTAACATGTTATTAGAATTTTCCTATTCATATCTTTATATTTTGATTATATAATTTTAAATATTTTTTCTAAAGTTTTTTTTGCATATAATTTTACTTTTCCCGGTTAATATGCATCGAAATTTTAATCTGTCTTCTACTGCACTTGTTATTGTTATATAGTTATTACAATTTTACTTCTAACTTTTTTCCATGTCTACTTCATTATCGTGTTCATGTGACTTACTATATATTCAAATCTGTCAAAATATGTTATTTTTTAGTGTGCTATTATTTCCATAAAATGTGCTTCTCTATATGAATATAATTTATATTACTTTAGAAATCTTAAAATTATGTTATGTTTCTATGTAGTTGTAGAAATGTCCACTGAAGGAACAAGTAATCGTTCTACCAAACACAATAGATCACTGACATCGCGTGAGAGGGCTAATCAACTTCGTTGTTTACGATATCAACAAAAAAAAGATGCAATAAATGAACGTAGAAGACTTCTATATCGTAGAAGGGTAATGGAAAATACTACTAAAATAGATTTTCCCATTAGCTATAAGTATCGTAGTTTGGCAGATATCATGCAAAGAACATTTCCCATCAATGTTTCAATCCTAGAACCTTTTCATAATCCTACTATTTCAACTATTCCACAATATTCTAACAACCTTAATTTTATTGGGGAAACTTATCGTATTCCAGAAGATCATCATGTACATAGGCTATGTACGAATGAAAACCTCCATACTTCAACCAATGGAAGTGCAATTTTAGATCATGGATTAACGACACAAAACATGCAGGATCGAGTTATCGATGTCATTCCAAAAAATGTGCCATCTACTGAAGTGTCTGTTCATCGTGCGCTTGTTCGTTTTCTTGAAAATTTGCAAACTCCTCATCCTAACATTGGTTCTTCCTTTCACAACCCTCATTCTAAAGAAAATTTTGTGCCACCAATAGAATCAATCATCCCACATACTATTTCACTTGGAACAACAAAGGTATTTCAACCATCATTCATGATGACTATATTTGAACTTCTTTCCCTTTATTGTTGACTTTAATCATTTTTTTTCTTTAATTAGGACATTGTTCACTCCAATAGAGGTATAGAAATGAACTCTATTCATCTTGAAAAATCTAATGTTACAAGTAAATGAGAAGAATCTCATCGCCTCCCTTCAAATCTTCCTAGACCATCTTATTGGCAACCAAATGTTGTTGTTGTATGTATTTGATTTTCTATTCTTTTTTATAGTTAGACTCCTCCCTTTTCACACTTTAATGGACATTTAAAGTTTACTGTATTTTATGACCAAGACACCATTCAATGCAATCAGGATAAAGAAATGTACTCCATAAATTTAAGGGAAATACCAGTTGGAAGTAATAGGCCCAATCTTCCTGTTGAAAATTTGGGTGGACCCTCTCACACTGATGAAGATGAAGTAGATTTTAGAGGTCATTTTACTATTCCCATTACTGGTCAACATGATCCCATGCCTAATGGACATATACAATTTCATCCCTGCATGATTGCAGTACATAAAAAATTTCGAGCGAATATAGATAACCTCTCCATTGCTCAAATGTGCCATGTTTGCCATGAATCATATCCTAGAATCCAACTTTTGATGGGTTTTGAAGGACCTATTTGTAAAAGGTGTAAGAAGGAGAGAGGTTCCCATCATTTTTCTCAATGGAATCACATGGATCCTGGTGAAGAACCTCATGTTCTAAGAGTTCTTACCCAAGTTGAAGAGATGCTCATAGCATGTGTAAATCCTATTTTGAAAGTAACCCATGCTCGTGGTGGGAAATATAAATATAGTGGCCACAGTATCAGCTTTCCACAAGATATTTCTATGATTTCTAGAAATCTTCCACGACGTGTTGAAGATATTGACTTCTTAATTGTGAGGAGACGTGGTGCCCAATCTAAATATTATAAATGTTATGTCAAGAGATCACGGGTCATGAATGCATTGCATTAAAAAATTCAAATGGACAAATTTTATCGAGATGTTCAAATTGACATGGACTCAGTTACTGGTCTGCTAGAAAACCCAACAGATGTGTCAACTAGGCTTAAATTTGTTGATTGTGATATTGAAGAAATAGATAATAATGTTGCTAGCATTCAAGGGTTTCTTGCTGACCATTTGCAATCTCATCCTTCATCTTTTGTTGCTCGCCTACCAAATGAACGTAGAGAAGTGGAAGAAATAAGAACATTTATTGAAAATGTTGATTCTTCACCTATTCAACCAATCGACTGGCTAGATATTGGTTCATCTCCAATTAACAAATATAATATTGAAGGGTTATTAGACATGGCATTCCCCACATTATTCCCCACTGGTGAGGCTGATTGGTTGCATCCACGTATTTGTAACATTCAACTTCATGAATATGGATTGCACCTACTTAGATACTTTGATCAGATATTTGGAATCCATCCTCGCTTTCGATACTTCTTATTAAACATGATAATGCGACATCGAAGCCAAGCTACTGCTACAGTTTTTGTAAAGAAAAATATACATGATAACTCCCCAACAACAATTGAAGCATTGCGTCAACAACTCTTAGATTTACCTGATAATAAGTTGGTTGAGCATCTTATGCGTTTTGGTTCTTCACTCAAAGGTAAAAGGGCCTATTGGACAAAGTGTCGTACTGAACTTACTGACATGATTACTCAGTTGGGTTGACCAAATTTGTTTTTTACTTTGAGTGCAGCTGATACAAAGTGGCTAGACTTGCATAATGTCATGCCTAGAAATGAAAATTCTCATGGTTCAAATCAACATCGTTTAAAAATTGAGAATGTTATCAAGTACTCCCATATTGTTGCAATGTTTATGCATCATAGATTCAATATCTTTCGAGAAGAAGTCATCCAAAAACATCTTGGAGCTAAAGACTTTTGGTATAGGTTTGTGTTGTCATATTTATGCTAGCAAATTTTCCTGTTGTTTTTTGTTTGTTGTTTTTCTACTATATATTATTTTTGTTTAGATATGAGTGGCAACATCGAGGATCAATTCACATCGATGGATTATTATGGTTGCAAGGTGCTCCAAACATGGAAAGATTAGATTGGTCTAATCCTTTAGATGTGCATGCAGCAAAGACATATTTTGATAGATATGTAATGGCATGGAATCCACGTGACATGCATCGTCGAAACATAATGGTTCCTCGAAGCATCAATGATGACCCCTGCCTATTGAATACAAATCAGATTTTTTATTCCAATCCTCATGATGATTATGAACATTTGTTGAACCATGTTCAAAGACATACAAAGGGAAGCGTAGATTCTTGTTTGCACAAGAAAGGTGTTATTCTCAGTTGTCGCTACAATTCTCCATGGGAGGTTCAGGATGAATCACTATTCTTCATAGATGAAAAAGGCAGAAAGAAATATGAGTCAGCACGAAACAATGATAGGCTAAATTTCCATAATGTAGATCTTCTTGCAATGTGGTGTGCAAATGTTGATTTTCAACCAATGGTTTCTCGATACGTTGTCTTGAAATATATTGCTAAGTATGCTTCCAAAGAAGAAAAGAGGTCAGAAAGTTATCAAGATATGCTAACTAGAATTTCAAATTCGGGTGCATCAGAGGATCCTGCTTTGTCTGCATACATAAGATTCCTTGCTGAAACACTTGTTGATCATGACATTGGAGCCCAAGAAACTTGCCATATGTTACTAAACCTACCTCTAGTACTTTGTAGTAGAAAATTTGTTTCCTTAAATGTTGGGCGAAAGGTTTTTAGAAAGTTGCCAAAGGACCCCCATCAATTTTCCTCTCCTAACAGTTTTGTTCAAACATATCAACAAAGTCCTTCTTTTATTGAACATTTGTGTTTGATAGAAGCAAAAAGATCTTGGACATTTGATGCTAAACATAAGAAAGAACAATGGAAACCTAGAGATGTTCATGCAATTGTTAGAGTTTGGCCACGTTTTTATTCTATCCTCGATGAGTATTTTGAAGACTTCCAAACTTTCTGTTGGACTGAATTTATTTTGTGCAAACCATTCAGGAACATTCCCTTAAATATTGGCCTTTCAGATGATACAGTTATTGAAAATTGGAGAAATTTTCGATATCGAGCATGGCATGTTAATCGGGCCCCTATCTCTTCGAAAAATGTTGAAGATGATGTTGATTCCCAGGAACAACCAACCCATGTGGAAGAATAGTTTGATGAATGGAAACTTTTGTCTCGGTTGGTTCCTCCTAATAATGTGAATATTTCTGACCTTCACACTCTTGGTCGAAGGGACTTTGATATATGTTTTGATTGGGACAAAACAACTGTTTCAAATGATGTTGTAGAAGAGGCAATTCATTTTATAAGAAATGCAAAATCAAGGGGTGTTATTGTTGAAAATATTCATCTGACATCTGCATCTCCATCTCCCTTGGCAGAGAAGCAATGAGTTGCTTTTGATATAATTTTACAACATTCCATTGAATATCCATGTCGTGAACCTCTTCTAATGATTGTTCAGGGCACTATAGGCACTGAAAAGTCTTTCCTTATTCATTGTATTTCTCATGCTCTTTCTACTTCATCAATTGATGGAAATAGTCATTTTCTTTTGCTTGCTCCGACAGGAATAGCTGCTTTTAATATACATGCAAAAACAATACACTCAACACTAAAAATTCCTATTAAGGATATGAGACCACTACAGGCGCAATCTCTAGAAATATTTCAAGAGGAAATGAGGCATATTCGATATAGTTTGGTAGATGAAATGACATTTTTAGGACCAAGGTTATTCATACAGATTGATTCTCGATTACGAGAAACATTTCCGGGAAACAAATCATCTCTTTTTGGTGGTAGATCTATTATTCTTATTGGAGACCTTGGTCAACTTCCTCCTGTCAGAGATAAGCCTTTGTGTGTAGGTAATACAGCGGGGAAAGTCTTATAAAAAAAAATCAGGACCATTGTCACCTTGGATACAATATTTCGACAGCAAGGAAATGATCCAAAACAATATTCTTTTCGTAGCCTCTTAATGAACATAAGCAATGCAAAACCCCTTTTTGATGAATGGGAACTTCTTATGTCATAGGTTCATATGAATTTTCCTCTTGAGTAGAGGAGTTTATTTAATTCAACACTTCACTTGTTCCCAACAAATAATTTGGTGAACTTGCATAATAGGCAGATATTGAAATCATTAAATTCTCCAATTGCACGATGTGTTGTTGAGCATACACGATGAACAAAAATTGTTGGTGTCAATGATGATCAATTGGAACGTGAAGTTATCTTATTCCCTGGACAACATGTCATGTTGACATGTAACTTATGGGTTGAGGCTATCTTAGTAAATGGTGCTCTTGGTTACATTCAAAATATATTCTATATGTCTGGCTCAAAGCCTCCTCAACTTCCAATGTACACAAATGTTCTTTTTTATAAGTACATTGGTGTTCCATTTGACCCAATTAATCCAAACATTGCACCCATCACACCAATTGTAAGAGGAAATCGTAAACAAATTCTTCTAAAGATGGCATGGGCCCTTACTATTCATAAATCACAGGGGTTGACTTTAGAACGTGCAACAATTGATATTGGAAACAAAGAGCAGCAAGGGTTGACCTTTACATCTATCTCAAGTGTCAAATCAATAGATGGTTTACGTGTATCACCACCTTTCTCTTTTGAGCGCTATGCAAAGATGAAAAATAGTGCATATGTTACAATTAGGAAAAAAGAAGAGGAACGATTAAAGTCCATATCATTGTAACATCTTATTTAAATTTTTTCAATTAGCATATAATGTCTATGTTAAGTTCATTTTTTTGTCCTTTGATATTATTTTTTCAAATAATCTATTGTGAATGTTTGTAAAAACATGTACATGTTCAATAAATCCATATTACTTTTTCAACAAAAAAAAGAATTACATCATTTTTCAAGTAGGTATATTTATGGTTGCGACGTGAAAAAAAATTTCGTTTAGTTTTTGTTGCCACGTTGTCTATTTGGGATGAACAAAAACATTTGCATTTAAAATGTTTCCTTTAAACAAATACTTATTTTTTAGTGATTTAGTTTTTCTTGTACAACATTTTTTAAAAGGGGTCAATATAACTATTGTATTCATAATGCCTGAGAATGAATGTTTTTTTTTTTTTTCCATCCATACTATATATATATATATATTATTTTTCTTTTGAACATACAACTCTATGGATAATGAAATTGCATCAAGATTTAATTCGACAATACATGATATCACAACTCAACAACAATTTCTTACTGGACTTCAAGACATGATTAGCAGGAGAAGTGGAACTCCTACCCACATGTTCGATGAGGCTTTGGATATTTTAGCTAAGTTGAAAGATATGGTTCATGATAGAGAAGCTGGCATAAAACAACGCAGAGAATGGCTCCAACGACAAATGGGTCGTCAAGTTTCTTTAGACATTAATTGGTGTTGCATATGTCATAAATCTGGTTGTAATTTGGAATAGGTTGTTGTTTTGTTTACCATTTAAGGATTTTTTTCATGTGTTGGCTTTTGGATATTATATTATATGTACTTAAAACCATTACATTTATGAATACAAATTTCAATTTTTTTTAAGATATTGACCATTGATTTTTATTATCTTGTTCACAAATCTATCAACTAAATTATTGTTGTCCATATGTTGCAATGTCACCAAATTGTTCAAATTTCTACACCAAAGATAAACTTTATTTATATAGAAATGTTAATATGGGTCTTCCCATTCAAGTTGTTTATCTTTTTACAGAAAAAAATTCTCAATATAATATAATATAACAATTGACAACTAAATTATTGAATGTTAAACATTATTTCATGGATTTTTAATGTTTTCAATTTAACTCAAACTTTTTGGAAGTCTAAAATATTGATGTTAACTTCATAAATTGATTATTTTTCATATTTGGCCATCTCCCAAACTTTTTAATGTATACTAGAAGACCAACTTCACACATACAATCTTTTCCTCCTCAAATCTCTTAAATATTACTCACTTAATGAAAATCAGTTTTTTACTTTCAATTTACCACTATATCACATGGATTTATATTTAACAGCTTCAAATATAACTATTCTAATATCTCTTTATGCAATAACATTTGCATTCAATTCTATAATAAGATTTTTTTGATATGTTGTAATGGGATTTTTTCTTTTACATTTCCTTCTCTGTAATTGTGACAATATTCTATAACATTTCTCTTTTCCCAAGCATATACTTCTTCATTATGCAACATAACCCTTAAGAAAATAAATAAATTTATATATCCCTCAAGGAAACTAATACATTTATACAACCCTTCATGTAATGTTGCAATCTCAGTAAACCTTGCATTTCCTTCCATGCACATCGGAATGTGACATTCATGCAAAAACCATGTCATTTTACAAAAATATTTCCTTTGTTACATTACAACGAACTTCATATCGTTGTAATTTTACAGACTTTGAGGTGATGTGACTATGTGATGAAACATTCCACCATGGTTTGATATACTCATGTATCCTCACATTACAACGTGACCTTCATGCACAAACCTTATTATATTCAAAACTCTTTCCTTCATCACATTGTGATGATACATTCAAAAATATTGATGTCAAGTTCATAAAATTATTAATGTCCATATTTGGCAATCTGACATATTTTTTAAAGCATACTGCAAGAAAAAACTTCAAACATACCATTTTTTCCTCCTCAAACCTCTTAAATAATATTACGTTAATGGAAATCAATTTATTACTTTTAAATTACCACTATATCACATGGTTTTATATTTAACCTCTTCAAATATAAATTTCTTAATCTCTTTTTATGCAATCACTTAGGCATTCAATTCCACAATAATCATGCCCTGATATGTTGTAATGGGAAATTTTTCTTTAACTCGTCCTCCTCTTTTTTCCTCTGGAATTGTCACAATATTCTATAACATTTCTCTTTTCCGAAGCATATACTTGTTGATTACATAATATAACCCTTAAGTCAATACATAAATTTATATAACCCTCAAGTAAAATCATATATTTATACAACCGTTCATGTCATGTTACAATGTCACTAAACCTCGCATTTCCTTCCATGCACATTGCAATGTGACATTCATGCAAAACCCATGTTTTCTTACTAAACTCTTTTCTTTGTTACATTGAAACGAACTTCATAATGTCATCATGTTTCCTATGTGACGAAACATGCCGCCACGATTTCATATTTTCGCATATCCTCACATCCCATTTTGACCTTCATTCACAAACCTTTTTATATTATTTCAAAACTCTTTCCTTCGTCATATTGTGACAAACAAGTCTAAAATATTGATGTCAACTTCATCAAATTATTTTTTTCCATATTTTTCATCAATATTGATGTCAACTTCTTCAAATATTGATGAAAAACAAGTCTAAAATATTGATGTCAACTTCATCAATATTTTTTTTTCCCATATTTCGCCATCTCACATACTTTTTAAAGTATATTGCAGACCAACTTCACACATACCATTTTTTCCTCTTGTAAGCTCTTAAATAATATTCAGTTAATGACAATCAATTTATTACTTTTAAACTACCATTATATGACATGGTTTTATAGTTAACCTCCTCAAATATAACTATTTTAATCTCTCTTTATGCAATAACTTTAACATTCAATTCTACAATAAGCTTGCTTTCATATGGATGCGATGGGATTCTTTCTTTAAGTCGTCCTCCTCTTTTTTTCCTCTCAAATTGTGACAATCTTCTATAACATTTCTCTTTAACATTATAAATCAATAATTTAATATTTTATTTCATAAATCACCTTACTATTTTCATTATTTAACACATTTAATAATTTATCACATTAATTTAATCATTTTTTTACACATCAATTTATATATCATTCATGTATTATTTAAATTATACATTAATACATTTAATACAATAACTTATATATAATAATATAGTATTTGAATAATACATTTAATTATATCATTCATGTATTATTTAAATGCATTTAATACAATAAGTTATGTTTAATTAATATATTATTTAAATTATACATTTAATTCATTTGAGACTTTCATGTATTTACTTTATTATTTTGTTAAAGTAAACAAGAGATTCTCATGTATTTAATTTATTATTTTGTATGTATTGTATAATTTTATTTCTCATTAATTCATTTATATTTTATAAATAATTATTAAATAATATTAAATTTATAATTAAAATTGAATTTATTATTATTAAATAATTATCAAATAATATTTTAATACTTCATAAAATATTTCATATATTTATTACTTTAACACATTAATGTAATATTTATTTTATACATTAATATAATAATACATTAATGCATTTTACATCATTTAATACATTTAATATAATTTAAAACATTTCAAACTATAATACATTGATGCATTTATTATTTTAGACATTAATTTATATATCATTAATTTATTATTTTAAAAAGTATATCAATAATCATCAATATAATAATATATTTATATTTTTGTATATCAATTAATTAACACAATATTAATATTTTATTATTTTATGATATGTTTTTTTATTTTTTAATAATATATGAGTAATGTTTTACTTTATTAATATTTTAATATACTTATTTTATATTATAATTCCTTATAAATGTTTTTTTTACTTTATTCATATATTATTATTGTTTTCATATTCATATATTATTAATATTTTATTATTATTATTTTAATTGTATTTGTCGATATATATATATGGGTGATTTATTAATGTATTAAATTAATAATATTTTTATACTTTATTAATTTTATTCATAATTTTTTAATGTATTTTAATTAATTATTTAATATTTTATGTATTATTATTTTTTTAATATTTTTTATTTAATTTTTTTAAATATTTAATTTATTTATTTATTATTATTTATTATTTATTTATTATTTTTGTTATTATTGTTTATTATTTATCTAATATTATTATTATTTATCTAATATTATCTAATATTTTATTTATTATTAATTATTTAAATATTTTTAATTTTTTATATAGTCATATTTTATTTATTATTAATATCATTTAATAATTTGAAAATAAATTATTATTAATCAATATTTTTAATTATTTATTATTTAATTAAAAAATTAATATATACTTAATTCTTAATTGTTTTTTATTGTTTACATTTATAATGTATTATTTTATAAATGGTTGTCACATGTATGTTGGTCGTCAACTAGCAACAACCACATTAAGTAAAAAGTGGTTGATATACGCCGATCAATGCCATTAATTAAAAAAAGTGGAAAATGGCTCTGATCGGCGTATATCAACCACTTTTTACTTAATGTGGTTGTTGCTAGTTATAGAATAAGTGAAATACTTGTAAGAACCGTTACTGTAAAATATGAAATCGTACAAGTATTTTGCCGACATCTCGAGAACATTGGTGAAAATTTTGTCGTTCCAAACACCGCTCTCCCAGTATTTTGTTTGATTCTCCCACATCAACACGAATTGGTCGGCTCCGTTTGGATCCATATGAAGAGCGAAGGGCCCTGGACTTGGATCCCAAGGCTTCCTCCAAGACGTCAGCCTCTGGCTCATAGTGATCTTCATCCCAGGCAACCACGTATTTCCTGGATGGTCGAAGCTCTGCCAAATGTTTTCAGAGGTATTCTCGGCACCCAGCACAACCAAGTTACTAGAATCCATTATGACAGCCGAAGAAGGCTTCTTCTCATTTCCTTCAGAGGACCAGACGATGGATCCATCATAAGACAGAAGGATGCTCCCGTCCTCTGTGAGATTGAGAACACCGGATGCATTTTGTAGCGGCTGCATTCTATTGGCCACCCAAGTGATTGTCTGCCTTGAGGTCATGGCATACCAAATACCCACATACCATTTCTTGGCATTGTTGTTGTTGAGATTGAAGAATCCCAATTTGAAGATACCGCCCTTGGAAATCCTAGTCTGATTACCAGTCAAAGAGGCACCTAATGTAATATACCAGATATAAAATGTATGTAGAACATAAATAAAATCCTAATAATGGAAGAATAACAACAATATAACCAGAACACTCACCACAATAACACTGAAATGATATAAGAATAACAACATAAATAACACTTTGAATCTGAAAGCAATGTTCATGGGCCTCTTTGAGGGGGCAACCTCCAGTTGAGAAGATCTTTATTACAATAATATCCAAGCTAGGGTTCTCATACCCTCGACTCCTATTTATACTAAAAAGAAGCATCTAGAGGAAGATCCTTCTAGAAGCAGAAGCTTCTATTAGGTCTTCTTACATCCGTCTTATTCTATTTTATTAAAAGGTCTTATTAATATTGACCTTTATTACATCTGAATATATTGTTCTACCTATGTGCAGGTTAGGACCCTAACATGTCTGCCCCCTTAAAAACAACCTTGTCCTCAAGGCTTGAGATGAGGAAATTGTTGCAGAATGGTAGCTGGTTCCCAAGTGGGATCTGCTGAAGTTGTATATTTCCACTGGACTAGCACTTCCTTGATGGTTCTCTGAGGTAGGCGATGCTCATGCTGGTCCAAAACTGCTTCTGGTTGTAGCCAAATGGATCCTTCTTCAGCTAACTTTGGAAGGTTGGTTTGAATTTGGCACTTAGCTCCAATCACCTTCTTTAAGCATGAAACATGAAAAACAAGATGTAGCTTCAAATGCATGGGAAAAGCTAACTGATAGGCAACTTGTCCCACACGCTTGAGCACGGTATAAGGACCATAAAATTTAGGTGTTAGCTTCTAACAATGCTCGAGCTTGAGGGAAGTTTGCTTGTAAGGTTGCAATCGAAGAAACACCTGATCCCCTTCTGCAAATTGACATTCAGAGTGACCTTGATCTGCTTGTTTCTTCATGTGATTTTGTGCCATGACCAAATTCTCTTTAAGGGTACGAAGAATGGCCTCTCGAGTTGTAAGTGTTAGGTCAACTGCCTAGACCTTCAAGGCCCCCGATAAGTATGAGAGAACTGAAGGTGGCTTCTATCCATATACTGCTTCAAAAGGAGTCATGCATGTAGTTGTATGGTATGAAGTATTGTACCACCATTCAGCTAGGGGTAACCATTGAGCCCACTGATTTTTCTTTTTCGAGGCAAAACACCTCAAATATGTTTCCAAACACTTGTTGACAACTTCCATTTGGCCATCAGTCTAGGGATGATAAGTTGTGCTGAGATGCAATTATGTGCCTTGTATCTTGAACAGTTCTTGCCAAAAATTGCTTGTGAAAGTTGGGTCGCGATCGGAAACAATAGAGTGCGGCATGCCTTGAAGCTTGAAGACCTAATCCATGAATATTTGAGCCACCGTGGATGTTGTAAATGGGTGTTGAAGGGCGCATAAATGAGCGTACTTGGAAAGGAAATCAATAATCACCATGATGACGGATTTATTTCCTGATTTGGGTAAGCCAGTAATAAAATCCATAGAGATATCCTTCCAAATAGCAGGTGGAATCGGCAGCGGTTGTAGTGTGCCCGACGATTTGACTGTTTCTCCCTTGTTTCATTGACACACGTCACATTCAACTACAAAATTACGAATGTCCTATTTCATACCATCCCAGAAAAAGGAACGTTTGACCTTGTCATAGGTTTTGGTGAACCCGGAGTGCCCTTCTGTGGGTGTAGCATGAAGCTCAAAAAGTACCGTGGATTTAAACTTTGATTGTTTACTTAAATACAAACGGCCTTTGTATCGAAGTTCCTCATGGAGCCAAGATTACCCTAGGGAAGCTAGATCATTGGACTGCAATTGCTGGATCAACTACGAACTTTTGGGGTCTTGTAGCCATTCCTAGCGAATGGCTTGGAGCCAATCTGGTACAATGAATGAAAGAGAAAAAAGGGATCCTTCATCTTCATATTTTCGGGAAAGTGCATCCACAACCACATTTTATTTGTCTTTATTATAAATGATCTCATAATCATATCCAAAGAGTTTAGTCACCCATTTTTGTTGTTCTGGGGAGGAAATTCATTGTTCCAGAAAATACTTGAGGCTTTGATGGTTTGTCTTAATTTGGAACTGTTGCCCCAATAGATAAGGATGGCACAGATCCACGCCATGTAGAATAGCCAACATTTCCTTTTCATAGATGGATTTTCCCATATTTATTTTAGAGTGTTGCTTGCTAGAAAAGGCCAAAGGTCGACCCTCTTGCATAAGGACAACACCAATTCCTTTCCCTGAGGCATCACATTCCAACACAAAGGTCTTTGTGAAATCGGGAAGGGTGAGGACTGGAGTGGTGCACATGGCCATCTTCAAGTTTTAAAAAGATTAAGCACCGACTGGAGTCCAAGTGAAAGAGTTCTTTTTTATGAGAGTAGTGAGAGGTGTTGCAATCTTCCCATAATTCTTAACAAACTTGCGATAATACCCTGTTAAGCCTAGAAATCCACGCAAGCTCTTAAGAGTCTTTGGGTAAGGCCAGTCTTGCATAGCTTCAATCTTTTTAGGATCCACCCTGACGCCATCTTTGCCAACCAGATGACCCAAGTATTCTACTTCTGAGGCGCCAAAATCACATTTAAACTATTTCAGGAAAAGTTGGTGCTGAGAGAGTAGATGGAGAACTCAATCCAAATGAGCAAGATGGTCTATCCAGGTTTTGCTATAGATGAGGATATCATCAAAGAAAACTAAGACAAAATGGTGAAGAAAAGGACAAAAGACATGATTCATGAGGCTTTGGAAGGTGGAGGGGACATTACACAAGCCAAAGGGCATGACCAAAAACTCATAGTGGCCCTCATGAGTTCTAAAGGAAGTCTTGGGAATATCTGCCTCTTTCATACATATCTAGTGGTAGCCCGAATGGAGATCCAATTTAGTGAAGAATTAGGCGCCACTCAATTCATCCAGGAGGTCATTAATGATAGGAATGGGGAATTTGTCTTTGATGGTAATTTTTTTGAGGGCATGGAAGTCAAGACACATTCGCCAAGAACCTTCTTTCTTCAGGACCATGACCACAGGAGATGAATAGGGGATCGTACTAGGGTGGATAACGCCTGCATTAAGGAGTTCCTGGACCATTTTATCAATTTCATTTTTTTGGGAAAAGGGGTGATGATATAGATAGATATTGGGAGGAAGGCTTCCTGGTACAAGGGGAATGGAATGATCATGAACACCATGGGAATGAGGGAGACCTTGGGGAGTGGAAAATACCAATTGATGTTTAGAAAGGATGGCTTGGAGGTCTTGTCGTACGAAAGGTGTCTATGTTGCTTGTATGGCATGGAGTTGGGCGATAACACCAGAATGACCCTTTTTGAGCAACTTTTCCATGCAATGGGAACTAATGATCTCAGGTGAACCTGTGGTGATGCCTTGGAACTTATATTGGTGGCCCTCTTGGTCGAATTGCATGGTTAAGTCTTTAAAATCCATGAGAATGTTACCCAAAGTCCTTAGCCAGTCTGCACCCAGCACAATGTCACAACCTCCCATGTCGATAGAAAACATATGGGAGTTTAGGTGGTAGTCACCAATTTGGAGACACACATTTTCACAACGCCCTCCACATTTCATGGAACCACCATTGGCAATCATGATTTGGAAATTATTGACGGCATGGATGTAGCAATGAGTTTCTTGGGCAATGTGGCGATGAATAAAATTATGGGTGTTGCCACTATCAACCAAAATGATGACCTTCCGATGGTTGATGTAACATATTAGCTTGAGGGTTTGGGGAGTGAAGAAGCCAGTGAGAGAATTGAGGGAAATGACTGGTTCTGCTTCGGGAGGGTCTGAGGGAGGGGTTATGTCAATGGATTCAGGTGATTTAGACATAGATGGAGTTTCTTCATCTTATTTCAAAATCTCCTCGAAGATTTCCATAAAAATATTTTGTTCTTTACACTTGTGGCCCGGGAAATATTTGTCATCACAGTTATAACAAAGGCCTTTGAGTTGGCATTCAGCCATTTCAGCCCAGGTCAAGTTTTGGATCTTTAGTGGAGCAGAGGGAGTAGTGGGATTTACTGGTTTAGGGCGAGAAATGAAGGAGGGTTTGCGGTTTTGATAAGATACAACCTGTTGTGCTTCTTTAGATCTTTTGGTAGCCTCCACCCAACTCTCAGGCCAAGCCATGAGGACATGGGCCCGAATTTCATCCTTGAGGACGCTGATAAAGCACTCTCAGAAAAAAGGCATCAAATATGCCCTTTGTTCTAAAATCTATGTGCTCAAAGGAAGCTATAAAGTATTCCATTGTTCCTAATTGTTTTAGCTTTGTCAAATGGCCCAAATGGTTGGTGTCAGTGTCAAAGCGTTCATAAAGCTCTGCCACAAATTGTGTCCAAGCAATATACCCTTGACGAGAATTTTTTCTCCATTGCCACCATTGCCAACGTTCTTGATCTAGATGGAG
>ML793592.1:214297-242077 GCA_009831015.1 Picea engelmannii
TGAGCATCAACATGCTTTGTCCTTGCATGAAAAAACAAATTCTTCGCAAGATTGATTGAACTTTGATTATCACATTTGATCATTGTAGGTTCCTTTTGTTCTTTTCCAATATCTTGAATAAGTCTTCTCAACCAAACAACTTCACACGTTGTTGCACACAAGGCTTTATATTCTTCTTCAGTAGAAGACAAAGATACAATAGTCTTATTTTTACTACTCCATGAAACAACCCCGAATCCAATGTGAAATGCATATCCATTGGTGACCTTTGATCATCCGGATTGCCAGCCCAATCAAAATCCGAGTAACCTGTCAACTCAAAATCAGATGCATCAGTATATTTGATACCATAATCAAGTGTTCCTTTTAGATACCTGAGTACCGCCTTTGTTGCATTCCAATGGCTTTCTAGAGGTTTTTCCATAAACTGACTTAACACACTCACAGAGTATGCAATATCAGGTTTGTTTGCGGTGAGATAATTCAAACTACCTACCATATGTCTATACATAGTGCCATTCACCTCCTTTGAACCATCATCAAAAGAAAGTTTCACATTCTGCTAGATGGGAACAATATAAGACTTACACTGGTCCATTTTAAACCTCTTAAGTACTTATTTGACATACTTACTCTAACAAACAAAAGTTTGGCATGTATTTCTCCAAAATTCAAGACTTAGGCAGTAATGTAACTCACCAAGAGCTTTCATTTCAAAAACTTTTGACAACTGCACCTTGATTTCATCAATTAATTTCTCTGCATTTCCTACAATTATCAAATCATCAACATATAAAGAAATCAATACTATATACCCCTGATCATCAAATTTGGTATACAAATTTGGATCACCCTTGCTCCTCATAAAACCCCGTTAAAGAAAGAAAGAGTCAATCTTCTCATACCATGACCTAGGTGCATGTTTTAGTCCATACAATGATTTCTTTAACTTACACATCAAGTGCTCTTTCCCTTCTTCCACAAACCCTTCAGGTTGAGTAAGGTAAACCTCCTCCTTTAAATCACCATTCAAAAATGCAGATTTAACATCTAATTGGTGCAACTTCCAATGATACGTTGTAGCTAAAGCAATTAACAATCTGATAGTATTTAATTTAGCTACTGGTGCAAATGTTTCATCATAAGCAATACCTTTTGTTTGTGAATAACCCTTTGCCACCAGTCTAGCCTTATATCTATCTATACTACCATCTGGTTTAAATTTGGGTTTGTATATCCATTTGCATCCAATGGGATTTTTATGTTTAGGCAATTCAGTCAATTCCCAAGTATTGTTTTTCATTATAGATTCATATTCTTCCTCCATTGCATTACACCATTCATCATGTTCATTTGCTTCATCAAAACTCATGGGTTCTATGACATTTGAAATGCTACTCATTAGGGCATATTCTTTATACCTCTCAGGGAGCCGAACCTGTCGTGAAGATCTTCTCAACTGATCATCTTCCTCCCCACTTTGTGAAAATTTGTCTTTGCCTCTAGGTGAACTGTGACTACTTGAATTGTCTATATCAGTGAGCCCTTCTTGATGTTGTTGTTGTTGTCGTTGCAGTTGTGGTTGCTGCTGGGATGGTTGTTGTTGCTCTTCCTTAACTCCTTCATTAAGAAGTCTATGTCATTCCTCATGACTATTAATGTCATGATTTCCTACTTCCTGCTCATGGAAAAGTACATATCTACTCGCAAATACTTTGTGAGTAGAAGGATCAAACAACTTGTATGCTTTAAATTCACATCAATATCCAATGAAAATACATTTAATGGCTTTAGCATCCAATTTCTTCCTATTCTCCTATGGAATATCAACAAAATCCTTACACCCAAATACTTTCAAATTATGAACTACAGGTTTGAAACCATACAAGGCTTCGAAAGGAGTAACATTATCAAGACACCTTGTTGGACTTATATTCTTTAAATAAATTGCAGTATTTATGGCTTCAACCCAAAATGTATTCGAGAGATTCTTACCTTTCATCATACTGCGTGCACACTCTACCAGAGTTTTGTTTTTCCTTTCGACGACTCCATTCTGCTATGGAGTGTGTGGTACTGTAAACTGTTTTACTATTCCATGATCTTTGTAATATTTGTTGAAGTCCCTTGATTTATAATCTCCCCCTTGATTTGAATAGAGGATTTTGATGGATTTTCCTGTCTGTTTTTCCACCATGGTTCTGAATTCCTTAAAGTACTCGAAAACATCACTTTTTCTTCTAAGGAAGTAAATCCATGTATATCTTGTGCAATTGTCAATAAATAACAAAAAGTAAAATGCACCTCCTAAAGACCTAGTCTGCATAGGCCCGCAAACATTAGTATGCACAAGATCTAACACATATCTCTTTTTCTTATCAGGATTAGAGGGGAATTCATCTCTGTGCATCTTTCCTAATGCACATCCATCACAAGCAACATTCTCATTCTTTAACATGGGAAGTCCTTCAACCATATTATTTTTCTATAATAACAATAAATCAAGATGATTGATCTGGCCATACCTTTGATGCCAAAGAATATCTGTTGGCATAGTTGCAGAATTCAGTGCATGATGTGCTGTGCTGGTAACATCAAGTTTGTACAGGCCTTGTGTTTTGAATCCCATTGCAACAGTTTGGAAGTGGTCTCGCAGATCCTTCACTATGCAATAATTCTTGAAGAATTCAACCTTCATGTTCTAATCTGTAATGGTGGACACATAGATCAATTTTTTTTTTATCCCTGGTACACAAAAAACATTGCGAATGTGATGAATAGTACCATTAAGCAATGTCATGGGAATGTCTCAGTATGTTAGGTTCCTAACCCGCACATAGGTAGAACAATATATTTGGATGTAATAAAGGTCAATATTAATAAGAACTTTCAATAAAATAGAATAAGGCAGATGTAAGAAGACCTAATAGAAGCTTCCACTTCTAGAAGGATCTTCCTCTAGATGCTTCTTTTTAGTATAAATAGGAGTCGAGGGTATGAGAACCCTAGCTTGGATATTATTGTAATAGAGCTCTTCTCAACTGGAGGTTTCCCACTCAAAGAGGCCCGTGAACATTGCTTTCAGATTCAAAGTGTTATTTCTGTTGTTATTCTTATATCATTTCAATTTTATTGTGGTGAATGTTCTGGTTATATTGTTCTTATTCTTCCATTAATAGAATTTTATTTATGTTATGCATACATTTTATATCTGGTATATTACAAGTGGTATCAGAGCACTTTCCTCGACATAAAGTGTGGTTAATTTTTTTTTTTTTCAGGGTAGAGACATATTCCGATGTCTTTAAGCCACAGAGATCTATCGCTACGCACATAAACTCGCGGTTGAGGGATTCATACATGCAGGAAATACAAGTGGTAGTTAAGCGCACATATGTTGGCCACCCTTGTAACCCTTGTTGGTACCCCTTCGAGTGGTAGTGCATAAAACAACACCTGTGTATGGATCAGCCTAGATTACCTAAATCCCTCTTTAGATAAACCAATTGGTCGCTTGAATGTTATAGTTTCACCGAGAACAACACTCGGGAAGATACTCTCTAGTACCTGGGTAGTCGGGTAGTACAGCTAAGGGTACAATCTATCCTCCTTAGGTAGTGCCATGAGATATTGGGTCGAGTACTACTGTTGGACCCCGCACATATATCAAAGAGCTATAACACAGGGCAAACCCTTGTCTATAGAACCCTTGAGTACCTAACCTTTGGGGACAAAAACATAAAAAAATTAAAATAGACAAGATCTATTTTCGCGCAACTGTGTTCGGGTTGCCAAGTAAATACACATTTCTTTCTGGTTAAGCATTTGGGCATTTCCTCTTTACAGTATTCTTCAGACCGGAGTATAACTCCATATAAAAATAAAATAAAACGTCTGGAAATTTTTTCACCATTATTTTAGACCTATTCCATTGGATTCATCTCTTCGCCCTTATCACATTCATCCATATCATTTTTTCGGCAAAAATGTTTTACCTCGCTGACGCCTTTTCACTTCCCCCATCCTCATGGCCCATACTCGTAGCCAAGACTTGGAATCTCGCTTCAACACCTTGCAATCTGGTCTTATTGAGACCCAACAAGAAGTGAAACAACTCAATGCCAATGTCGTCGCCATCAATACAACCATGCAGTCCTCAATGGGAAAAATCAAACAAGAGCTCACCACCCAGATTGAATCAGTCTTTTCAGCACTCTGCACCAAACTTCATATCCCTACAGATAACCCTTCCTCTTCCTCACCCCCACATACTGAAGGTGACCATTCCTCTCATTCCCATACCTTGCAGAACCATCACTTTCAACGTGACCTACGCCTTCCACGGGTGGATGTGACCAAATTTGATGGCTCAGACCCCACTGGTTGGGTAACCCAAACGGAACATTACTTCTCTTTATACAACATTACAGATGACTTGGCCAAACACCGGTATGGTGTTCTCCATCTAGATCAAGAACGTTGGCAATGGTGGCAATGGAGAAAAGATTCTCGTCAAGGGTATATTGCTTGGACACAATTTGTGGTAGAGCTTTATGAAGTCTTTGACATTGACACCAACCATTTGGCTCATTTGACAAAGATGAAACAATTAGGAATAGTGGAATACTTTATAGTTTCCTTTGAGCGTCTGGCTTTTAGAACAGAGGGCATGTATGATGCCTTTTTCCGAGAGTATTTTATCAGCGACCTCAAGGATGAAATTCGGGCCCTTATCCTCATGGCTCGACCTGAGAGTTGGGTGGAGGCTACCAAAAGAGATAAAGAAGCACAAAAGGTTGTATCTTCTCAAAACCACAAACCCTCCTTCATCCCTCTCCCTAAACCAGTAAATCCCACTACTCCCTCTGCTCCACTAAAGATCCAAAAATCGACCCGAGCTAAAATGGATGAACTCCAACTCAAAGGCCTTTGTTATAACTGTGATGACAAATATTTCCCAGGCCACAAGTGTAAAGAACAAAATATTTTTATGACCATCTCTGAGGAGATTTTAGAAGAAGATGAAGAAACTCCCTCTATGTCTGAATCACCTGAATCCACTGACATAACCCCTCCCTTAGACCCTCCCGAAGTAGAACCAATGATTTCCCTCAATGCTCTCACTGGCATCTCTGCTCCCCAAACCGTCAAGCTAATCGGTTACATCAAGCATTGGAAGGTCATCATTCTGGTTGATAGTGGCATCATCTGTAATGATCCCAAGCCAAATTCTTTATTGGAATCACTAACTACTACTAATTTATACAAGATTCATCAACACATGGAGATCACAATATATTCAAGATGTAGAAGCACAAGCAAATATCTGACCTTTTTATTATGAACAATGTAAGATCAATACAATAGATGGTCGATCTAGCATAAACCTCAGATGGTCGTACAAGCAATAGATATGAGTTGCTACAAAATTCTCCCGACAATACAAAATAAGCCTCCAAAGGCTGGATATACAATGAAGACTGAATCAAGCAGATCTGAGGCGTATTAATGCTCAACCTCCAAGATGAAAAGTTCCACGTCCTGCTAGAATGTTGAAGCCCTCAATAATTCTGCCCTGCTACCAAAAGTGTCCAATCATCCCGAGAAATATGCCAAATTATAGATCGGGCAACTGTAAGGACAACCCAGATGTCCAAATTCCAAAATCCACTCTCAAACCCCGTAGATCTGAATTCCTCCTTGAATGGTGCGCCCCACTAGATGACTAAAACCCTAGCTGGTTTGACCCTGATGGAGGCCTCCAAATGCTATGAAACTCTCCAAGAATATAGATCGGGATATGAGAATCCCGTGGGAGAAGTTTCAGACTCAGATCTCAAGCAGATCTCCCTAGATCTGAGTTTTACTGAATCACAGGACGTCCCTTATGGCTCCAAGACGTCCCAATCTGCAGAAAAATGTGGAATGATGATAACCCTCCAGAAAAGCCCTCAAACTGATAGTCCTACCCCTACAAACAAAACCCAACTGTCAAAATGGCCCCAGACCCTCAGGATAAGCTGGATCAAACCTCCCTATAGATGATGGTGCGCCCTTGTTGGAAACACAAGAAAAATACGGCCTGCTACCTTATGAAGCACTAGATGGAGATGGGCTGAGACTAGAATGGTGTGGAGGAGTCTTTCATCCCCGAGACCAAGCTGCAGAACAGGGTGAGTGGATATTTCACCACTGAGTTGCTCACAAGGGTTTGTATAGAAAAACCCCCAAACTGAATGCTCAAGAGCAATAGAAAATGCTAATCCAAAACCAGAATGAGTAATAGGTGCACCCTAGCCTCTTACTTATACTTTTCCTTCTAATTCTCTGTTGAGTTAGGTTAACTCCCAGGGTTAATCTTCTATTCTTCTGTTGTGTTATCTTTTACTCCTTTATCCTTTTCCTTTCTTAAGTCAACTTAAAAATATAGCTTTTAACTTCTTGACTTTTCCCCCCCTCAGTGTGAGACTATGACCTAGTGGGGGTGCCTAGGCCACTGAGTCTCCTCATCACCTCTCTAAGAGGTGGGGGAAATTACAGTCTCCCCTGCTTGAAATTGCTTTTCCTCAAGCAATTCCAAACCTGCTTCTCTAACTACGTTCTCTGGCTCCCAAGTGGCATCCTCAATGGGTAAATCCTTCCACCTGATCATATACTCCTTGATGCTTCGGTTTCAGAGCCTCTTCTCTCTGACTTCTAACACCTCCTCTAGAATAAAAAAAAGCTATCCCTCCTCATCCATGGGAGGTAATGCCTCAATAGGCCTGACGTGTTGACCGAGGGATTTCTTAAGGCATGAGACATGGAAGACGTTTTGAATTTTGCTACCCTGTGGAAGCTCCAGCTCATAAGCTACTGCCCCTATCCTCTTGCTGACTATGTAAGGTCCAAAGAAGCATGGCTGCAGTTTCTCTGCTCTGCTTCTTTTAATGGAGGCCTTCCTGTATGGTTGCAACCTCAAATAGACTAAATCGCCAACCTCAAAGGTACGATCAACTATGTGCTTGTATTCTTGGACCTTTTGTTGGTTTTGTGCCCTCTGTAAATGATTCTTCAATTTCCTGAGAATGTCTTGGCTCTGTTGTATCCAATCCTGTACCATCGGAGCCCTGTCGTCACCAAATGAAATCTCCACAAATGATAAAGGATCATAGATATATAAATCTCTGAAGGGTGACATGCCAATGGACATATGTTGGTTGGTGTTGTAGCAATATTCTCCCAAATGTAACCATATGACCCATGCCTTCTGTTGTCTTGCTACGTAGTTTCTGAGGTAACCTTCCACCCATTTGTTGACTATCTCAGTTTGACCATCTGTCTGAGGTTGATATCTCTTACTAGGATTCAATGCCATACCCACTAATCTGAACAACTCCTGTGAAAACGTACTCATGAATCTGATGTCCCTGTCACTGATGATGGTTTTGGGTAGGCCATGTAGTCTGAACACCTCTTTGAAAAATAATTCGGCCACCTGTGCTGCACTGAAGTCTGTGGCTATGGGAAAAAAGTGTGAAAACTTCGTCAACCTGTCTACGACCACGAAAATGCAATCTTTCCCCTATGCTCTGGGCAACCCTATGATGAAATCCATGGATATACTTTCCCACTTATGCTCTGGAATAGGTAGGGGCTGCAACAGTCCTGTAGGGTGCGTGTGCTCATCTTTGTTTTCTTGGCATGTAGTGTATTCTTTGACATGCTTCATCACATCTTCCTTGATGCCTTTCCATGCAAACCTCTCTCTCACCTACCTGTACATATTACTGATGCCCTGATGCCCTACTACTGGTGAGTTATGACATCCATGCAGGATCCTAGCTTTGAGAGCTGATCCAGTAACTAAAAAGATCCGGCCTTTGTAATAGATGAGGTCATTTATGACCCTGAAGTTGTCATCCTGTATTTTCTGGTCCAACAGTTGACAAGCGAACTGATCCTTTGCATATTCCACTATCAAGTGTTCCTTCCAGTCGACTGACATACCGAACATGGAAAAAATGGATGGCCTTCTAGATAATGCATCGGCCATTGTGTTGTTCTTCCCTTTGATGAATTCAATGTCAAAGTCATAGGCTTATATTTTTCTTACCCATTTTTGTTGTCTTTCATTCAAATCCTTCTGCTCCAATAGATATTTAAGACTGTTATGGTCTGATTTGACCACAAACCTTGCACCTGCCAAATATTTCCTGAATTTGGCTAGTGCATGCATGATAGCCAGAATTTCTTTGTCGTAAATGTTGTAAAGTAGTTCAAGACCCCTGAGTTTTCTGCTTTCATAGGTAAGGGGGTGCCTGTTATGCATCAACACGGATCCTATACCTTCCCCCAAGGCATCACACTCCAAAGTGAAGGGTATGCTGAAATCAGAAAGAGCTAGAACTGGGCAGGTGCTCATGACCTGTTTCATTTTCTCCATCGTGAATTGGGCCTCATCATTCCATTTGAAGGACCCCTTTTTGGTCAGGTCATTCAAGGGTGCGCACAGTTGAGAAAACCCTTTGACAAATTTCCTGTAGTATGTGCATAGGCCCAGGAATCCCCTCAGTTCTGTGAGTGTTTTCGGAGTAGGCCATTCCCTAATGGATGTTATTTTCTCCTGGTGTACTTGTACCCCTTTTTCCCCTATGATGTGTCCCAAGTAAAGAACTTCTGTCATTCCAAACTCACACTTGGATTCCTTGGTGTATAGTGACTGTTCTTCCATGATTGACAGGATTTGGTCCACATGTCGAAGGTGTTCCTCCCGGGTCTTGCTATAAATGAGCAAGTCATCAAAGAATACCAACAAGTGTTTTCTTAGCTGTTTGTTGAACACATGGTTCATGCAAGACTGAAATGTGGCTGGGGCATTGGTTAACCCAAAGGGCATCACCAAAAACTCGTAATGGCTGTAGTGACACCTAAAGGATATTTTTGAGATGTCCTCCTCCCTCATTTTGATTTGATGGTAGCCCGAACGAAGATCATTTTTTGTGAAATGTATAGCTCCATGCATCTCATCCAGCAACTCATCAATCCTGGGTATGGGGTACCTGTTTTTTATCGTCTTTTTATTCAAAGCCCGGAATTCAATGCACATTCTCATCATTCCATCCTTCTTCTTCACCAAGACTACTGACGAAGCAAATGGGCTTGAACTCGGTCTGATGTGTCCCATGTATAGAAGCTCCTTGATGGCCTTGTATATTTCATCTTTATACTTCTTGGGATGCCTATAGGGTGTGGTGATAACAGGCTTAGCCCCTGCTTCTAGCTCAATGATGTGCTCAAACCCCTTGTCTGGTGGCACACCTGGAGGAATCGACCCAAACACTTTCTGGTGCTTGTCAAGGATTCTTTTGATCTATGGTGTGTAATGCACCTTTCCCTTCTCATCCACCTGTGTTGAGACCTTACATTCTGCTACGTATACAATTTATTCCCTTCTGAAGATGGCTTCCATCCTCTTGGCCGTGATCATTCTGGCAGAGTTACCTGTCATGCCTCTAAGAACAACCTTTCATCCTCCTTCCTCCATAAAGGACATTTCCATGGTCTTGTAATTTGTGGTGATGGGTTCTAAAGTGCAAGGCCACTGCACCCCTAGGATGATGTTGGTATCGGGAAGATCCATCACATACACATCCTGAACTAACTCATGCCTTCCCAAGGTGAGTTTCATACCTGGTATGTATCTGTTACAGGGCATAGTACTACCACCTGCTACCTCCACTTTGAATCCTTCAAACTCTACTGTAGGTATGTGCCTCCTCTTCAGTAATGTTGCATTAATGAAATTGTGGGAAGCTCCTCCATCAATCAGAACTGACACTCTCTGTCCTTGCAAGACCCCTCTAATCCTGAAGGTGTTGAACTTGGGTACCCTACTGATAGATGCCAATGTATCCTTCTCTCCAGCTGCACAGTCTATTTCTGGAACCTCCTCTTCTGCTGCCTCTAATGTTTCGGCCTCCATGTTTTGTATCTAACCATACTCATCCTCTTCTTCGTCATCTGAAGTGACCTCAATGTAATGTACCTGTCCTCATCCCATGCACTTGTGTGAGGGATTCCATGGCTTCTTTCATGTGAAGCAGAGTTTCTTCCTTCTCAGTTCCCTCCTGGTGTTGTCATCTATTCTTCCACGACCCCTATCATAACCCTTAGGGTCACGTCTGTTACCCATGATTTTGGTCGTCATGATGTATTGATGATGGTGTACTCAGGCTCTTCATAAGAACTTTATCCTGAGAAAAGTTACTTTCTTCTCTTTCCAAAAATCTCATTTTTGAAGAAGATTCGCAGGCTGCTAGTATATTTGCCTGCGAGAATGTCTGATTCTTGCAGGCTGCCTTAAGCCAGGGTGCGAGAAGTTTGCACTGTGTTGAAATGCTAGGGTGTGAACTCTTCCTAAAGAATGGAAAAAGATGAATTCTCGATGTTTCTAGAAGGGAATCTTCTAGAAGGATGGGTTGGCATTCGAATGGTTATCCTAGTAATGGATTCCCTGATATTTTGGGATCATTCTTATCCAAGTAACTAATTCATTCTCTCCTATATATTGAGGGAATTCTCATGGAAAAGGTTAAGCAAGATTCATTGGAGAATTGGTGAAAGAATTTTGTGAAGGACTCAACATTGAACAACAGCTTGGAGACTCCAACAAGTCTATCAAGAGGATTCAATCTTCTTCATGCAAGGATTGAACAAGTGTGTGTGTCAGAGCCAAGAGCCATCGAAAGGAAGTTTGTGACATCAAGGCTCAAGTTGTAAGATTTACTTTCCATTAATATGATACAGTGGCATGTCCCTTTCCCATAAATCTAATCTCACTTTATTGTGTAATTCCTTGATCATACACATAGGTTAACTATTGAATATATTGTGTTACCTTTACTTTGGTTGGTTTGTGTTGTCTTGGTCTTGGATGCACAAGAGCACTGGAGTGAAGCGGGAACAACAAAGACCATAGGAATCGATAATAAGGTATGTTATTTTTTCTTGCTTCCTAGTTAATTCAATGGTCAAAACCTAGGGAAAAAGTCATGTCCTGTCTTTCTTTGTTCTAGATCCAGGTGGATCTAGGGAGATCATTTCGTGTCCGCACCTACATATTAGTCTGATAACAAAATTGGCGACTGCATTGGGGATCAATACCATTTTCTTTGTGGCTTTTGGTATTTTTCTGTGGCCATTTGCTTTGGTTTTACTTTTCTCATGTCCTATCAATATTTGAGTCTTCAAGATATCCCGATAGACCCTCTGGGTCCAGAGGCCTTTTCAAATTTTACTTCATTTTCCAAAATTTTGACTATGTTTAGACGTTCTCGCACTGTACTTCATTGCAGCCTGAGAGAATAGGTAGAGTTCACACTCTGCCTTTAGGTTTCAGTGTGAGGTTCTTGCACCCTGCTCAAGGGTCACCTACGAGAATCAATGATTCTCGCACTGTGTAATACTACCAGCCTGCGAACTCCTATTTTCAAAATTTTGGATTTGAGTTTTTGCATTTTTAATTGCCCAGATCAGTTTAGATGCCTCATAAAAGTTTCATGGACCATTGATTGATGTCTTTCTTGTCTTCGTTTGCGTGCATAAACAGTCTTAGGATTTCAAGGCTCTTCTTGTCACTTTTGTCTTGACTTTCGCTTCTTGACTTTTCTTGGCAACACCATACTCTCTGATTTCGGGATCTGAGTGTGTTTGATTAGTTAAGGACCGGTGATCGGTTGAAAGTTGAGTTTTATTGGTCTTGATCATTTGCTTTGTTTGAAAGTTTATTTTTCTTGTGCACTTGAAAAGATTATATTGGTTTTCTCTTTATTTTTGTTTTCATTGAAAGGGCTGTTTGGGTTTGTCATTGCTTGTTCATTTGGTTTTTGATTTTTTGTACTTTCATTGGCATAGTGAGGGTCCTTTTTGAAAAGTGAACAACATTTTTTCTTTCAAAAAATTCTTTTAGTTTTCAGAAACATTGAAAATCAAATTATTGAGATTGTTGAAGTTATTGAAAAAGATACGATAGAGACTTGTCATTTGATGCGTGATTGTTTGCATTTGCATTTTTAAGGAAATTTTGCATTGTAGTTCAAGGTTGATCTGGAAAACTTTTTCTCTCTCCCATATATAGGATTCATTGAACGAAAAGTGATACATTTCCTTCTCATCCTTGCATTGTTGGGTCAGAGTCATACAACATAAGTTTCACTTCTGTTTCCTTTGAGTAAACAACAACTCTTAATAACACTGTGTAATCATAAAATTTATCTAGTAACTCTTTCCCAGGGCTCTATTACACCAACATTTAGCTAGGTTAGCGCTTTGGAGTAGGAAGAGAGATACACTCTCCAAAAGCACAAAACACACAATAGCATCTTGTGTTAGGGAGTGTTAAACTTCATTTGCAACATCTTGTCCTGGGAAGCCCTTCTCACACAAGGGTCAAGCATGAGGTTGCATTGATATTGGCAGAGTTACTCACCCTGCTTTGTTGGTATCAATGTAGAGATTGCACATATTACGGGGTCACTCAGAGGTATACCCACAATGATGAGTGGAAGCCTTTTGAGTTGATTTCAAGCTAGATATCGTGCCCTTGCGTGTGGATCGGACTGTCGACTGTTCCCCCAGGATTTATTGTTGTTGGTGGTGACCTTAGTGGCCTATCTTTCTAGGTTCTTACCCGAGGTGACTTTGAAGGGGAAAGTCTTCACAGTACCTGGAATTGACATTGACCAAACTCACTCGGGCTCCTTGGAGGGTATACCCATGATTATGTGTGGGAGCTTGCACCAGGGTGTAAGTCCGTTAAGCAGGTCATCAGCATAACTTTTCCACCCTAGTCCAGCTCCTTCTCATCTTGTTGTTGTTACGTTGGATTTCATCACCAGTTAGTGGCTTCGAAATTAGAAGGTCTTGTTTGTTTGGTGTTGCTTCCTAGCTTTTGTTTACTAGTGCGTGTTGTTTGTTTCTCGAAGTTGACCATAGGATTTTATTCGTGAATTTTGTCACTCGTTTACAATAGATCCTCCACTTCGTTCATGTAGAATGCAGGGTTTGTCTCCAGAGCATATGGAAGGTTCTCAACCCTTGCCCACAAGCACACCTGGAGGCTCTCCTCGGTAGAGTGAAGTCATAGTCGTCACCACCCCACAAGTGGAACACAATGACTCTCTAGAACACTTTCGAATTACAAATACTCGAGAGGACTTTCGACTTAACCCTGATTCTAAGAGACGTTTTATGCGAGCAGACTCTTCTGGAGACTTAATTGTTGTGTATTCCGGATCTCCGACTGGACCCTTTCTCGGTATAGAAGGCCAAGATCCTTTTTGTTCTATAGGTGTTTTCCGACGCGACCTTTTTGGTCCAGGTTCACCTGTGATTTCTGAAATTAATCCTCCTGTGATTTTCGAGATGTCTAATATCGAGACAGTACCATTGACTACCACTTATCACTTTACCGTCCCTGCCGAAATGGCCCATCTTGCAGCTACTATGAGTGTTCCAACCGAATTTCCAGCAGTTAGTCTTGCTCCCATTAACACACCGCAGATGCCCAATGTCAATCTGACACTACCACCTGGATACCATGCGTTGAGTGCTTCCGTTCCTACTCCTGCGCCAACTCCATTTGGCTCTCCTAGTGGTCCTTCTTCTTCTGGGCACTTTCTTCCCGATTTTGTACCAACACTCCCTCAATTTCCTTTTGGAGGACCTTCTTCTTCTTCTACTGGCAATCCTACTCCTAGTGGCGCTATTCCGTCATTCACTCCAACTTATCAGTTTCTGGTTGGTGGACAATCTCAGCAAGGTAGTATAACTCAACCCCCTCTTAGTTGGCAACTGCCAATTGGAACATTGCCCTCAATTGGTACACCACATTCAATGGGAGGAGCCACTCCACATTATGGGAAAAACATACCTCTGTCCTTGGCCTAGTATTGGAATCAGTTTATACAAAATTCTTCTCAATCGACTGGGGGGCAGCAGTTTCCAACTGCGTCCGTAACACTTCCTAGCATGGGTCAACCATATCCCGGTTCGTTTAATCCCATTTGGGGGGAGAATGCTCAAACTCAAGCCTCTGTTACAGGGTATAATCCGATGAGCTATTATCCTGTCCAACCACCACTGAATATGCATGGATCTTCACATTATACGCAGACTGTTTATGGTCCTACTGGTTTGCCGACAACACTTCCTCCCCAAAGCCACCAGTACCCGTAGGTGAATCGACAGTTACCTTTTCTCGCCACTTTGGATCTTTCGGATTTGTCAAGTATTTTAAATGATCCTATTCGTCACTCTCCCCAATGGCCTGTTATACCAGCCAAGCTTCCCTCGGACATTCCTAAATTCGACGACAAAGTGGGAGAGGACCCAAACAATCACGTTATGAATTTTCACCTATGGTGTTCCTCCAACTCATTTATGGATGACTCTATTCATTTACATATTTTTCAACGAACCCTTACCGGTTCTGCTGCGAAGTGGTATATCGAATTTCCATGAGGTTTCTTCTCTTATTTCAACACCCTAGCTATGGCTTTCCTTACGCATTACCAGTTACCGATCCTTTATGACACGAGAACCAAGATTTTTAATTCCTTCAAACAAACCAAAGGCACTCATATATCTGATCACATTCATGAGTGGCGAAGGACACGACGTCTCATTAAACTTGAGCTCCCCGATCAGTTACTGGCAGAATGGTTTACAAAATCATTTGTGAACGAAATTGGTAAGGACATTGCCATGGGTGGTGTTGTCACGGAAGAGAAGGCTATAAGTCATGCTCAGTATCTTGACCTCGTTTATTCACAAATAGGAACCCTTTACGATTTATTACCTGAATTGCCTCGTCCTAATTCTTCCAGCACTTCAACTACTCCAGCTGCCTCGCATGCGGATGACGGTGTGATTGGTACTGCCCAAGCCCAATCAGATTCCATTTCAAGCACAAACCCTAAATATTCTTCTTCTAATGTTCAAAATGCTCCGTCTCATACCACTCCCATCGGCAAGACGTCTGAGGTAAATGTGGTTCAATCTACCCCAGCCGGTAAAAACAAATCTAAAAAGGGGAGAGGTAAGAATAAGGAGGGAAAAAATAATTCTCAAGCAGAGAAAACTGAAACCACTCTTGTTGACTATCAAGATAAGCGCAAACCACGATACCCTTGCCTTATCTTTGGTGATGATCACTACACGAAGGATTTTCCATGACGTGTCGAGGTCACTAAGTTCCTTCAGGGAGCCCTGAAACCACCTGCACCGACTGTCTTGTCCCAACCCTTCCCATCTCAACAACAGGCTCAGTTGGTCATCCATGACCAACCCTTAGCTTCTACCACTTCTTATGTTTTGATGTGTACTGGTGATTCTAAGTAGAACAACTTTTCACTCACGACTCACGCCAAAGATTATTCTCCATATAAAGAGAAGGTTGACGATTTAGCCCCTTCTTTGGTACAACCCTCTCCCACAACTCCACCTACAAACGGTCCTCTTCATCTCGAATGATCGAGCCTCGAAACAGTTCTGCGACCCCCCCTAAGGGCGTCATTCGGAAATCGGATTTCAATCCTCATGCTCATGCAGCCCAGAACTACAACATTGTTGAATATCTGACTCAAGCACCTTTTGCGATGTTATCCCTTGAAGTCCTTCAAACTTGTCCTGCACAACGGAAGGCACTGTTGAAAGCTATTGGTGGAATTGACCCAACGGATACGAATTTAATACTCTTTGACTTGGAAGATTACATTCCAAGGTTACCCCCTCTACTCGCATTTCAGATACAAGTTGTTGTCTCTGACAAGAACATTTTCCGAACTGTTATCGATGAGGGTGCCTCGATGTGTGTCATGTCTCTTGCTTGTTGGAAATCCATTGGCTCTCCTTCTTTGAATGAATCGCAAAACACTCTTAAATCCTTCAATGGATCTGGTTTTAAGACCTACGGTGTTCTTCCTTCGTTTCCCATCAAGTTAGAAGGTAAGACGGTCCAAGTTGAAGTGGAAGTCTTTGACACTCCCTCGATTATAATCTTCTGCTTGGACGCAGCTGGATCGATTCCATGCGCGTTGTTGTGTCGACACTTTTTCGTGTAGTATGTTTCCCTCATCAAGGAAAGGTTGTTACCGTCGACCAACTTGCCTTCTTCAATTCTGATACCCGTACTGGAAATGTACCGTTTATTGCTAAAACCCCACTGGGTTATGAGAACGTCGGTGTAGGCCTTTTAAAGGACTCCTCGTTAATGGGTAATTTCCCCATTCCACCGCCCGATGTTCCACGCCCGTCTGTTGCTTCTATCAATATGATCTCCACTTTGCCTCATGAACTTCCTGCGTCTTCCGACCCCTGGATAGTCCGTGACCCTGGAGATCATTTTCGTTTCGGCGACGAAATTCCATTAAGTCCGGTTGAGTCCACCTATCAGGCCATTCAATCGACAACACCTACCTCCTCTCTTGATGAGTTGTCTCCTGATCCTTTTCGTGTTATTTTTCCGACTGACGAGATGATCATGTCCGTCATGGAGGACACCCCTTGGGACGATGGGCATCATCTTTCTATCCTCTTTTTGGAGCAACACACTCTTGATAACTACCAACGTGTTTCAACTCCGTCGACCGTTGTTTTCATCTCGACCATTCCCGAGACTACACACGATGTGTTTGTTGAAGGGAACTTAAGTAATATTTCACCCACGATTCCCATTGACATATCCATTAAACCCGGAATCGTCGAAAATGTCCATATTGGAGATTCATGTTCCCCTGACAAAATAGTCACCTATATGTCCCTGTTCAAAGAGTTTCATGACATATTCTCTTGGAGCTACGAAGAAATGCCAGGTATCGACCCTGAAATTGTGATCCATGAAATAAAGACATATCCTGACGCTAAACTCGTCCGACAACGCCTTCATCCAGTTCACCCCAGTAAAGCGGTTGCTATAAAGCTCGAAGTCAAGAAACTTCTGAAAGCCGGTTTTATTTATACAGTGGCTCTCACAGACTGGGTTTCCAATCTTGTCCCGATTGACAAGAAACAAGGTATGATTCGTGTATGTGTTGATTATAGGGATATCAATAAAGCTTGTCCAAAATACAACTTTCCTACCCCTTTCGTCAATCAGATTGTCAATGACTGCATCGGAAGTGAAATATTCTCTGTCATGGATGGTTTCTCCAGCTATAATCAAATTAACATCATTCCCGAGGACCAACATAAGACTGCTTTTATTTTTCCTTGGGGTACTTTTGCCTATCGGAAACTTCCTTTCGGTCTTCAGAACGCTGGCGAAACATTTCAACACGCTATGTATTACACTTTTCATGATATCAAACATATCATTCAACCCTATTTTGACGATTTACCCGCTCGTTCTATGCACAGAGTCGATCACCCAACCCACCTCCGGGCCATTTTCGTTCGCTGTCAATTCTACCGGATCCGTTTAAATCCTCATAAGTGTGTCTTCTGTGTAGAATCCGGCCATCTTCTAGGTTTTATCGTTTCACGACAAGGGATCCTGGTGGATCCTTTGAAGGTTGAGGCGATTATTAATCTCCCTCCTCCTACACTTCGCCAGTTGCAAAGTTTGCAGGGGAAAGAAAACTTTCTTCATCGTTTTATCCTGAATTACGCTGAGATAACTCGTGGTTTTACGCGGCTATTAAAGAAAGATTCAGAGTTCATCTAGGAAACCATTGCCAACAATGATTTTGAATCTTTGAAGTTGTCCCTCACCTGAGCTTCGCTTCTCTTCCCCCCCGATTACAGTCGCGATTATTTCCTTTACCTTGTTGCCTCAGATTACACCATTGCCATGGTTCTCGTCCAAGAGGATGATGCTCACGACGAACATGTTATTTACTACTTGAGTCGAAGTCTCACGCCGACTGAAATCAAGTATCAACATGTCAAAAAACTGGCCTTGGCTGCCGTTCAAATCGTCCAACGTTTCCGGCACTATATCCTCTCACGCAAGACTACGACGATTTCTCATTGCAACCCTATGCAACATATTTTGACACGTCAATTGCTAGGGGGAAAATACTCCAAATGGATTGTGATACTCTAGGAGTTTGACTTGGAATTCGACCATGCCAAGTCCAAGAAATCCTTAGTTTTTTCTGAGTTGATATGCGATTTTCCCCACTCTGCAACAGAAAATGTAGCAGTTGATTCATTACCCGATGAATCTCTTTTCCTTATTAGAACTGATGATATTTGGTATGGGGATATCATTATATATCTCCAAACCTATACTTTTTGGCCTCCTTTGTCCAGTACTAAATGACGTCGAATATGCTATCAATCTCACCAATACATTATCCTCGGGGATACTCTTTATCGTCGGGGGATTGACTCTGTTTTTCGACGCTGTTTAACGTTCGACGAAGCCAAGAAAGATCTGAATGAATGCCATTGTGGAGCATGTGGTGGTCATATGTCTCGGTATGCTACTTCCTAGAAGATCTTTTGCATAGGGTATTTTTGGCCTTCTTTGTTTAACGATTGCATTATTGTCGTTCAGAAATGCCATGCCTGCCAGACCTACAATCAGAAAATTCGGTCCCATCCTACTCCTCTTCATCCTGTGGTCTTAGTTGGTTCCTTTGAAAATTGGGGCATCGATTTCATGACATGTCACCCTCACTCGGTCGGGGGGCATGGTTACATCATTGTAGCTGTTGATTACTTTACAAAATGGGCCGAGGTGATGCCGACATTTGACAACACTAGAAAGACCGCAACATTGTTTCTTTTTAATCACGTCATAGCTCATTTTGGTGTTCCCCAAGCTATCGTCACTGATCACGGTAGCCACTTTAGGAATTTTATGATGTCTGAACTTACTAAAAAGTTGGGTCTTCTCCATGATAACTCAATGCCCTATTATCCACAGGATAACGACCAAGTCGAAGAAATTAACAAAATTCTCATAACTATGCTTCGACGAATGGTAGGGATTCATAAAACAAGTTGGCACACGATGTTGTTTTCATCATTGTGGGTGTAACGGACATCTTTCAAGTCCGCTACTGGGTTTACACCTTTTCGGTTAGTCTATGGTGTGGAATCCATTCTCTCTATCGAATGCGAGATACCTTCTTTAAAACTAGTTGTCGAACTCCTACCCAACACTTTTGCTGAAGAAGAACGTCTATTGTATCTTATGTGATTATACGAAACTCAACGTGATGCCACCCTAGTCATAGAAGCCCAGAAAAACATGTCAAGGCCCAATAGGACAAGCATTTCAAGCCTCTTGTTTTCTTTGAATGTGATCTTGTTCTTCTTTATGAAAAAGATCAAGATATGTTAGGAGATGGGAAATTCGAACCCATGTGGCGAGGTCCTTATATCGTTCGACGAGTTTTGGAAAAAGGAACTTATGAGTTTGTAGATTACGATGGTATCCCTTTGAGTGAACCCAGGAATGGGTTGTACTTGAAGAAGTACTATGCATGAAATCATTTGTGCACAAGTAATTGTATTTTTATTGTATCATACTTCTTGTGTGTTACTTTATTTTTCTTTTGTCGTTATCTGGTCTCTGCCCTTATGTGACGTTGTGTTTGATTTCCAGATGTCAGAGTCTTTGCTACCCTATATTGGCTTCACTGATGGCGCTAGTTGTAGTACTCTGAACCTTGCTTCTGCTACATGGGCAATTTACGCCCCTACAAATGAACTTGTCTCTTTACGAGGCGTGTGTCTCGACCGTGCGACCAACAACATTGCAGAGTATAGCGCCGTTATTGAATTATTGGTTGATGCTATATCGCTTGGAATTCGTCACTTGGTTGTGTGAATTGATTCGCAGCTTGTAGTACTACAGTTAAGTAATGTCTACTCTATTCGAAGTCCCACTTTGTTATGGGTGTATTTGTGAATTCGCCTCTTGGAACGTTATTTTGATCACATTGAATATCAACATATTCCTAGATGTCTAAATACATTAACAGATGCATTGGATAATTATGTATTGGACAAACATTTGAATCATTTATAAATCAATCACATCAATATTCACACAATATCAGGTAAACCGATAGAAGTCGTCTATATATATAACGATCAAAAGAGTTTTTTACAAAAAGTTTGTCTGAAGACCAAAATGTTAAAATCTGAAGCTCATAGCTTCTACAAAGTGACGTCATGGATGACGTTCACGGTAACACACGACTGCTCAAGCAACCCTATGGACCAGTCAACTCATGGATGCGGATACCCCTACAATATGATGTTGATCGCGTCATGGAACCTCTTCCAGATTCATGTCTAGAATGTCTGCAGTCAGGCCTTCCAGATTTTGTTCCACCACTTGATAATCCTCAACATATTGTGGCATTGTCTCTACCTCTCCTCGCCATTGAATGGGAGAAGTGTCAGGAGGTCTGTAAGGTCCAACATCTGTGTTATCAACAAATGATTTTGTATTAGTCTTTGGATGAACATATAAAAACAAAAGCATTTGAATATGATAAAAATTCACAAAACATTTAAAAAGAAAAATGTTTGTACTTCTTACCAAGGTCCCCCCACTGAGCATCCTCTGGCAATGCTAAATCCGAATCTCCTCAGAAATACAAGCCAACATAGGCATAGTCATAAACCATCAACAGTTGTGGTTGAAGCCAGTCAAAGAAAGTATCATCATACTTGATGATTGGTCCAGCCACGTGTCGGGCCATAAGCTGACACCATCTCAGCATCCTGGGATCCCTGGGACCCGGTATGTTCTACCCAACCTACAGCCTCAGTAATGGGACCCTCTCCAGGAAGAAGGACACCAACAAAGATTCGTACTCGAATTGCTTCAGGTTGCCTCGTATGCATTTGGTCAGTTGTCTTTTTATACTACGAAGCACAACATCTGCCCAGTTGAACACCCTCGGCTCAGTACACTCAATAGCATACTGGAAGTAACTCTATAATTCCATATGATGAGCAGAACTCCCAACCATCTGAGTTATGGTGAATAGGATAGTACGGAGGGTCAAATATCATACCCCCCAAATTGCTACTTTTCCTTTCTTTCTCTCAGCCTCGAGAACGCAGTGTAAATGACAGTACTCACTCATCTGCAGCCCACCACCTCTGCTACCGGTCAGGCTCAAATGGTACCCCCGCTGGGACAATCCATTCAAAAAGTAAATGTCCTCAATGTCTAAGGACAGTGTGTGGACCCCCACCTGAAATACCTGTTGATTAGGGTCCCACATGCACACCAGATACTCTAATAGTCTGACTTGGGCCTTCATGCCCGGGATGCGAAAGTACTTCAGGAGCTCACAGTCTCTCAAAGCAGCAATAGTAGGTGGATAATTTTCGAACATTGCATTATCTTTTTCATGTTCCCTTTCGCGCCATTCAAGCACCATTTTGTTGGCCAATTATCTGCATTAGGAACACAAAAATAAGTTTAGCAACCTTTTTCGTGATTTAGTTCTTGATCATTGGGTAAATTTCTTAAAAAAAAATTGAGCTTTGCGGTTCTTGCAGGTGCCCTGTGTGCACAGTGCGAGAACCTCGCAGGTGGCCTTAGGCTCACCTGCAAGAATGCCTCATTCTCGCAGGTCCCGTATGGTCTGCCTGCGAGAATGGCAGCGCACAAGTAGGGATCCATAAATCAACTTAAAAATGACTTTTTAACTAATGAAATTGCAAATTTAAACCATGAAAATGTTAAGGACAAAGAGCCTACCTTACTGTCGTAGACGGCTCGCTGAATGGTCTCTCATAGCTCCCGCAATCTGACGACGAACTCTGAGGGTAAAACAGGAGTTTTTGGAGCTCAAATAGTGGAAAGGTAAAAATGATGTGGTAAAAAGAGTATTTACTCCTTTTTATTTACTTTTACTATGTCATTTGTTTTTTTATGCTTATTTATATATTAAATCTTAATCCCTAATGTCATTTTGAGTGAACCTGTTGCAGGCGTGATGATTTTGATGATCATATACAGGAATACAGACATGATTTTCTTTGTTATCGTGTGTTTTTTATTGTTTTTTATGGCTTTTATATAAAAACCTCGAGTGTGGTCTTTGTCCGTTCTTGCACTCGTAAATACATGAGAACGAGATCGAGCATACTTTTATCACTTTTTCGGGCTCAACAAGGTTATATGAAAAAGGAACCCCCCTGGAGTCCTCTTTAAGCTCTTTTCAGACTCTCTAAAAATGAAAAGATAGCCGAGCGACCTTGCTATTTTCACGCTCAATAAAGTATTTGAAGTAAGCGTCTGGTGAGTGATGATTTATCTCTTTTTCGGTCTCGTTCAGACTATTTTACGAAAAAGGAACTGAGAGAGTTCTCTTTTAAGTGTTTTTCCAGACTCTATAATCATGAAAAACCTTCGAGTTTTCTATCTTTGGACTCGTTAAACAAACATTGCCAGACCCGTAATGGGACCGGACCACTCCTTCTTAGGGTTCGTTAAAAATACTCTGAGGGACTCATCCGAAGGATGAGCTTACATCAACAAGCATATGTTATCCTCCTCAAGCTTGTGTAAAAATAAAGAGGTACTCGCCAGAAATGGTGGGGGAAAATTTGGGAAGGGGGTATGTTTTCATCTTCGTATTGATTGGCAGTAAGTGTCGATCTTGAACATGACACCCCCTATTCATCATTTGAAGCCGGTTTGGGAAATTCATTTGTCTCTCATTCAATTTTATACAAGGTCATTCACTGTGTCATCTTTGAGTCAATGCTGCCAAATCATTGGTCGTGTCGTTCATATGTTCAAGAGAAGTCCATTTGAAACCTATATTGAGTCGACCATCTACAGTTATCCATTCTCTCTGTGTCGGCCTTCCCTGTGTCCAGTCCAATTCACATCATACTCTGTTTCACCTTCAAAATCTGTTACTCATTTCGTGTCATTGATGGGGGATACATCAAGGCCCTCTTGTGACGATTTTTATTCCATCGACTTCAGCTCATTATCCGAAATCAAGACTTAGAAATTAATTGGTACCTTGGAACTTACATGCCTCAATGGCAGGTTTCCTCGCTTTCGACAGTGGGTTTACATCATTGACCCCTGATTGAAAGATTCCATCGAATGTTCAACTTCGACTCATTCATTCACACTCGATGGATTGTACTAGGGTACCTTGGGAGTCATTGACATCAATGGTGATTTACCTCGCACTTGTTAACGGTTTCATCAATGACCGATAATCAAGTGGTTTCTGCCATGTTCGACTTCAACACATGTAATCACATGGTTAGATTCGTACTTTGGGCGACAAGTTTGAAGACCCTAGACATAATCTCTTTTGTCTAGGTTGTGATGGAGTATGTATTATCTGCGACACATAGATCCACTGTGTATGTCTCGTGGCTATGTCGTCTCAATTTGAAGTTTCTCGCATAGATCCACAGTGTATACCTGGTGGCTATGTTATATTTTGACGGCATGGATCCACAGTGTATGATTGGTGTCCATGACCCACGTCTACAATGTCACCAGTCTGTGATCTGACTATGGGAATGCCTACCTCAGAATTGGTATATATGATATTATGCATATGCTTGGTTGTTCGCAGGTTTCCGATTAGGTGTGCTCCTAGTTTCTGACACACACATGCAGCTTACAAAGTCTTTTGTTTGTCACTGGTTCCAACCTCATACTTTGGGGGGCATTATGTTACCCATGATTTTGGTCGTCATGATGATGTATTGATGATGGTGTACTCAGGCTCTTCATAAGAACTTTCTCCTGAGAAAAGTTACTTTCTTCTCTTTCCAGAAATCTCATTTTTTAATAAGGTTCGCAGGCTGCTAGTATATTTTCCTATGAGAATGCCTGATTCTTGCAGGCTGCCTTAAGCCAGGGTGCGAGAAGTTCGCACTATGTTGAACTGCTAGGGTGCGAACTCTTCCTAAAGCATGGAAAAAGATGAATTCTCGATGTTTCTAGAAGGGAATCTTCTAGAAGGATGGGTTTGCATTCGAATGGTTATCCTAGTACTGGATTCCCTGATATTTTAGGATCATTCTTATCCAAGTAACTAATTCATTCTCTCCTATATATTGAGGGAATTCTCATGGAAAAGGTTAAGCAAGATTCATTGGAGAATTGGTGAAAGAATTGTGTGAAGGACTTAGCATTGAACAACAACTTGGAGACTCCAACAAGTCCATCAAGAGGATTTGATCTTCTTCATGCAAGGATTGAGCAAGTGTGTGTGTCGGAGCCAAGAGCCATCAAAAGGAAGTTTGTGACATCAAGGCTCACTTTGGTTGGTTTGTGTTGTCTTGGTCTTGGTTGCACAAGAGCACTGAAGTGAAGCAGGAGAAACAAAGACCATAGGAAGTGATAATAAGGTATGTTATTTGTTCTTGCTTCCTAGTTAATTCAATGGTCAAAACCTAGGGAAAGAGTCATGTCATGTCTTGCTTTGTTCTAGATCCAGGTGGATCTAGGGAGATCAGTTCATGTCTGCACCTACAGATTAGTCCGATAACAATGTCCCCCCTGGTTTATTGGAGGCCTTTGATCTCTTCCACCATTGTTAAGAGGTGGTTTGGGTATGAATTTTGGTTTAGCAGTTAGACCCAGATCCCTTGTCTTCCAAATGGCTTCCTGTAGGCTGGTAGGCTTGAAGGCCTTAACCCAACCCTTCAAGGGTTCCATCAATCCTTCTGTAAAGAGCATCATGAGCCTGGTTGGGGACATATCTTGCACCATCACTGCCAACCTCTGGAACTCATCAATGTATGCCTCATCCGTACCTATTTTCTTGAGTTGGGTGAGCTCCTGGAAATGTAACTCAGGATCTCCTAGATCAAATCTATCAATGAGCCTCTGAGTGAATTCTGTATAGGATACAATTTGGTTGTGGTCGAGTGTGGTGAGCCCATGGTACCACCAGTCTTGGACCTTTCCATCCAAGTACATGGTGGAAAACTTGATGGCCTCCATCTCTCTCATGGGGTTAAGCTGCAAGTAAGTATCCATCTTCTGCACCCATGCTTGTGTTGTCATCTTAGCCATACCATCAAAGTATGGAATCTCTATCTTCCTTTCCCTTTGCTCAAACTCAAAGATTCCCCTATGGTTCGTCCTAGGCTAGTTTCTGAACCTGAGTTGACAATACTGGTCTAGGGACATCTGTCTTTGAACTTTCATATCCAGGCTGTAGTATTCCCTGGTACTCCTGGTTAATTGTTCCACAAAATCTTCAACCTGATCCTGTTGCCCTTGCTCATCAGTGAATGTGGGCATGTATGGTCTAGGGTTAGCTCTGTTATCTAAGTGTCGACCTAGATGTTCATCTGTGAACACTGGCATGTATGGTCTATGATTGGACATACTACCCATCTGTCCATGGAATGTGCCACCTCCCAGACTTCCTTCAGATCTCGGTGCTTTCTTTGGGTTATATCTGGCTTCCTCATGGGTTCCACCGGAACCCCCAGCCTCCTTAATCCCATACATATCAGGATCCTTGCCTCGATGGGTTACTTGCATCAGAAGGTCCATTATCCTAGTTTGGTTCTCGTTCATTTTCTGTAGATTCTCATCAACTTTCTTCAAGGTTTCAGAGATTTTGGCCTGTCCCCTTCTGCTAGTTTCCTTATACTCATCCAACTGTCGGACCAATGTGCTTTCTATGCGGTTCATGTTTTGTTGGAACTTACCAAATTCGGATACTAATAGAGCCAAGCCCTGAGGCTCATGGTCATCCCCCAACCCTTCCATTTCTACCTCTGTTTCACTGTTGTTTTTCTTCCTCTGACCCATAACAGTTCCACTATACCTCTGCATATGCCGATCTCTCCACAGGCTTGGAGGATCGATACTCTGATACCACTGTAATGATCCCAAGCCAAATTCTTTCTTGGACTCACTAACTACTACTAATTTATACAAGATTCATCAACACATGGAGATCACAATATATTCAAGATGTAGAAGCACAAGCAAAGATCTGACCTTTTTATTATGAGCAATGTAATATCAATACAATAGATGGCCGATCTAGCATAAACCTCAGATGGTCGTATAGGCAATAGATATGAGTTTCTACAAAATTCTCCCGACAATACAAAATAAGCCTCCAAAGGCTGGATATACAATGAAGACTAAATCAAGAAGATCTGAGGCATATTAATGCTCAACCTCCAAGCTGGAAAGTGCCACGTCCTGCTAGAATGTTGAATCCCTCAATAATTCATCCCTACTACCAAAAGTGTCCAATCATCCCGAGAAATATGCCAAATGATAGATCGGGCAACTGTAAGGACAACCCAGATGTCCAAATTTCCAAATCCACTCTAAAACCCCGTAGATCTGAATTCCTCCCTAAATGGTGCATCCCACTGGATGACTGAAACCCTAGTTGGTTTGGCTTTGATGAAGGAGGCCTCCAAATGCTCTTAAACTCTCCAAGAATATAGATCAGGCTATAAGAATCCCATGGGAGAAGTTTCAGACTCAGATCTCAAGAAGATCTCAATAGATCTGATTTTTACTGAATCACATGACATCCCTTATGGCTCCAAGACGTCCCAATCTGCAGAAAAATGTGAAATGATGATAACCCTCTAGAAAAGCCCTCAAACTTATGGTCCTGCCCCTACAAACAAAGCCCAACTATCGGAATGGCCCCAGGCCCTCAGGATAAGCTGGATCGAACCTCCCTCTAGATGATGGTGCGCCCTTGCTGGAAACACAAGAACAATACAACCTGCTACCTTTTGAAGTGCTAGATGGAGATGGGCTGAGACTAGAATGGTGTGGAGGAGTCTTTCATCCCTGAGACCAAGTTGTGGAACAAGGTGAGTGGATATTTCACCACTGAGTTTCTCACAAGGGTTTTTACATCAAAACCCCCAAACTGAATGCTCAAGAGCAATAGAAAATGCTAATCCAAAACCAAAATGAGTAATAGGTGCACCCCAGCCTCTTACTTATACTTTTCCTTCTAATTCTCTGTTGAGTTAGGCTAACTCCCATGGTTAATCTTCTATTCTTCTGTTGAGTTATCTTTTACTCCTTTATCCTTTTCCTTTCTTAAGTCAACTTAAAATATAGCTTTTAACTTCTTCACTTTTCCCCCCCTCAGTGTGAGACTATGACCTAGTGGGGGTGCCCAGGCCACTGAGTCTCCTCATCACCTCTCTAAGAGGTGGGGGACATTACAACACCCATAATTTTATTCATCGCCGCATTGCCTAAGAAACTCATTGATACATCCATGCCGTCAATAATTTCCAAATCATGATTGCCAATGATGGTTCCATGAAATGTGGATGGCATTGTGAAAATGTGCATCTCCAAATTGGTGACTACCACCTGAAATCCCATATGTTTTCTATCAACATGGGAGGTTGTGACATTGCACTGGGTGCAGACTGGCTAAGGAATTTGGGTCCCATTCTCATGGATTTTAATGACTTAACCATGCAATTCGACCAGGAGGGCCACTAATATAAGTTCCAAGGCATCACCATCAGTTCACCTGAGAACATTAGTTCCCATCGCATGGAAAAGTTGCTCAAAAAGGGTCATTCTAGTGTTATCGCCCAACTCCATGCAATACAAGCAAAGGAGACACCCTCCATACCGCAAGACCTCCAAGCCATCCTTTCTAAACATCAATTAGTATTTTCCACTCCCCAAGGCCTCCCTCCTTCCCATGGTGTTCATGATCATTCCATTCCCCTTGTACCATGAATCCTTCCTCCCAATATCCGTCTGTATCGTCACCCCTTTTCCCAAAAAAATGAAATTGAGAAAATGGTCCAGGA
>ML793592.1:261636-274748 GCA_009831015.1 Picea engelmannii
TGGGAAGATGAGTCTTTTACACAGAAGCATCCAGAGTTACTCAAGCGTTGCGGACAACCCTTGTCTCAAGGGGAGGGGCATGCTAAGCCCTAATATTGGCTCATTACCCCTTAATTGGGGCATATTACATTAGTAATGTTATTTTATTTATGTCATCTTTATTCCATTAGTTTTAAATATACCTCCTAGTCTCCTATATATACCAAGGAATCATCTTGTACTTGAAAATTTATGTGGGGTAAAAGGAGGGTGCCCCCTCGAAGAGGCTTATTATCTGAAATTATCTCTTTTTCAAGGCGTTGAGTACTTATTCTGAGGTTTTTCTATGCTATATTGATATTTGGTTCTTAACAAGTTTTCTCAAAGGGAGACTCAAGGTATGAGTGTCAATGTGGAATGATGGAAAGATCGATGTCCCTACACTTAAATGCATGGGATCTCTTTATTGAATTTCCATGTTTATTATATGAATGGATGAAGAGGAAAACTGCAACTGATACTGCTTTAAGTCCAGTAGAGCCGATAGTTTAGGATCAAGCCATAGTTGACAGGCTGAAGGCATTGGACAACAAGTGGGCTCGAGCCATTGAGTTTTTGTTTTATCGAGTGAAGAAGGGGTTTATAATTAAATTTATTGTGGATTACATTGATTCTTTCAGTGAAGTAGAAAGGAATTTCTCGGGAGGTCCTAGATAAGGATGCTGGAAGAAATTCCACTCTGGTTCTTGGAGAAAGGGTTAATGCACATGGATCCCAACAAGATGACTAAGTAGACTCCCATAACGTTGGGCGTGGGGGGTTAAAATATGCCAGGGAAATGAGAAAGGAGATGGATCCATTGAGGATGATCCAGAAGTTGTTGAGATGAGATGAGGAATGAGATGGACCTAGAGGAGTAGAATATCGAAAGAGTTGAGAGATACATAAGAAGAGTTGAGTTAAGAAGGAGAGAGAAACAAAGAGGTGGAAGGAAGATAATAAGGGGCACATGACGAGGGGTTGGGCATAATATAAAGAGGAAGGAGACTACACCAAAAGTAAGTGCGAGAGGGTGTGATGTTCCAAAGAGGAGCACGAACAAGGATAGGCCCACAAAGAGGAGTGAAATTGAGAGTAGGGTGTCCAGTGGGGATACTAGTAGTAGTAGTAGTCATAGTGGACTAGAAGACAAATTTTAAACCCATTGGCTATTATAAAGTTCCGCAACCTTGGAGGAAGATGAGGTGTAGAGTAGAGGCGTGGGAGAAGGAGAGGAAGACAGAGGATCCCCTAGTGGTGGGGGAGAAGAGTTAGCACTAGTAGATGATATTGCGCGACTGCAGGTAGAAAATGCTCTGGGTCACCTCATAAGATATGTTAGAAGAATATGGATTTGCCCTCCTTTTGAACCACCCCCGTTACACATTTGTAATAAGAAATAAAGAACAACATATATCGAGGTGATTGGTGTAGGAGAAAGAGTAGAAGAAAGTGTAGAAAGAGATAGAAGAGAAGTGACGAGTGAGGAATAAGGTGAAGTTAGTGATACTTCACCAAGAAGAGTATCACTATTGAGAATATCGACACCCAACAATCAGATTGGATGAACCAGTTAAATATTGAGAATGGAGAATCAAGATAGTACCATGAGGTTACTCGTGTTCCATGGAATGGGTAGAGATGATGCAGAACAACATCATTTCACATGTGAAGTGATATGGTTTGTGAAGAGGATCATAAACGAAGCAATGAATATTGGGCAACTAGAAACCATGTTCCAAGAGAGAGCCTTGACGTGGTACATGAAGTACAAGGCCACTATGCCAACGAGATAGACAAGGTGCCTAGCAGAGATCAAGAGTGATCTTCTTAAGGAATTCCAGAAACCTAAGTCATAATCTTAGTGTATTAAGAATATCAAGGAGATTAAGTAGAAATAGGGTGAAACCATATGGGACTATGACCAATGGTTCAATATTTTGTTGGATAGGATGACATTCTAGATCCAGGACGTACAACATAGAGAATGTTTTATTGTGGGGTTACTCCCCCATATTTGATTCATGCTCACCCAAAAAAAGGTGATGACATAAGAAGAAGTTTTGGAAATTGCAATGCACTTGGAGGATACACTGAGAGGGGTATAGACATCGACGGGATTAGCGTAGGTGCAGTCACAATTGACCAATTTGATGATGTAGTTACAAGATACGGTGAAGGAAAAAGTCATGTGCAAGCATGTATGGTGTACTACATGACGGTATGAGGGAAATCATAGAGACGAGTGCCCTATACTTGGAAAATATAAGGTGACGGAAGAGTCGAGTCCATTTCCAACTAGGCCTCAAATGAAATAGTGCGAAACTTGTAGACAGTGGGGCCATGTACCACCCCACTTGCCAAAATTGGAAAAATATCAGTAGACGCATCATACTCCATTCTGTGAATTGTGTAAGTCCATGGGATATGATTTCATCATTTGTCATTCACTCTAGCTGATGCAAGACCATACCCACGATGTATTCTAGGTACAAGAAGAAAGAAGGGTGGTGATCATGGTGGCATGGAGAGAGGTGGATATCAAGGAGGTCTTAGAGGCAGCTATTTACGCAACTATGGATGAGGATATGGAAGAGGGGGAGGTAGAACCCATACTTTCTTTAATTGTGGATATATTGGGCATGTGTCAAGGTTCTGTACCAAACCATGCACTCTCTATTGGTATTATTACATCTCCAAGAATGTCACAGAAGAATGTCCGGACTTATTGAAGAAGTAGGAAGAAAGGAAGACACATTGCAACATGGTCCATGCAGATTCACAAGGAAATAAGAAGAAGGATATGACTAAGGAGGACATAGAAATTAGGGTTAACAATAGTATATGACTCTTGGTCTTCCCAAATGGGTGACCGTTCCTATCACCTACAACTCTTCATATTTACATACAGTTACAAGTAACATAACCACAAAGGATTATGTGTCCAACAGGAGGCCATGATCATTCAGAGTATAAGTATGTATATCTATGGAATTGGTCTATATATGCTCTCATCCTTGGTGTTTGATTGCAGGAATTATTTGGTTTCTGAATTTCCTTTGCTCTCTCCTTGCATTGCCTCACATGGGAATTATTGTGATGTATTTCAGCCTTCCATTCCTTTCTTGATCTCACACATTAGGGGGAATATGTTATAGACTTAATTTCCACCCTATAGGATAGAGAGGAATCCATAAGAGGATAGAATCCATGATACACACTTTTCCCAAAAGTCGAGCCCTTTTGGAGCCTTTTTGGAGGTCCTCACGGGACACCTAGTAGACAACAAGTGAGGCCCTCATTAGTCACTGTTACACATCAAATTTACTCAACTGGATAAGTGTCACATGTTCCTCTCAATTGTCATAAGTGTCACATCTTCCTTACAACTTTCGCAAGTGTCGCAAGTTGTTCATAAGTGTCGCAAACGTTGTTCAAGCATACTGCCTTAATGACGACACTAAGGAGGCACTTAAAACATCTCATACACTGGGTTTGGAGAAGGAGAACTAGTTAACTGAAGTCAAGGAACTCTTAACACCTGAAGAGATCTTTTGATCAAAGGTTTTAGGGGTGAGCGCTCCCCTATATCAGTCTAGGGAGCAGTGACGCTCCCCTATGAGGCTTTAGGGAGCGTTATAATGCTCCCCTGCCCCCTCTGAAGGAGCGCTATCCACCCTTAGGTCACTGGTGCTTCCCTTAAGCTTCTTAGGGAGTGCTACAATGCTCTGATGCCCCTTTTGTAGGAGCACTGCCTAATCTGAGGAAGTAGTTGACCCGTTGAGGAGAATAAGGGGAGGATCCTTCAAGATTAGAAGGCAATTGCATTCAAATACTTGGTTTCATCATGAGATCCCTGATCTAAGGAGGAGGTTCCCCAACTTGTTCTAAAGATAACTCAAGAGGTTAAGCTCCTCTTAACCTATATAAGCAAGCTCTATGATGGTGGAGAGAAGGAAGAATTGCTAGTATGAAACCTATGATCTCATAGGAAACACACAGTCAGCCAAAGAAGAGTGATCAGTGAAGCTGTTGTTATCCAGGTTGTGGATCTTTCGAGCAAGGGTTAGACGAAGGGGACTTGACGAAGCTGTCGCATTCGCATCTACGATTGTAAGCACTGTTGTCGTTATTCTCATTAATATGACACGCTTGGCCTGCTTCTTTCTATTTTGTGTCTGATGTTACATGAACTTATCATTGATAGATAGATCTGTTTTCAAGCTAATATCAATAGAGTAGGAAGTGGTCGTATCTTGTCTATCCACATAACTCAGCGAGGAGCAAAGGATCGGAGCGCAACTTGGAGCGTGAAGGGAAAAACGTCGATAAAGAGGTACTTTTGTTCTCCTTCCTTCTCTTGTGTTAGTTTAGATAGATTTGAAAGGAATTCAGTGTCCACGTTAAGCATTTTCTCTCTTAGAGTTAGGGTCAAGCTCTTTGAGGCAATCTACCTGTCCGCAGGGAGATTTTCCTACAACAGAAACTGGCGACTCCACTGGGGAGATAGCCTCAAATCAAACTTCTTGTTTTGATTTCTCCTCATTGACCTAGTTTTACCCCTTGATTGTTTCAGACCTGGTTCACTCCTCTTTTGATTGGTTTCATGAGCTGATTGGCTCCCTACCCCATCATACTCAGCATAGTTGTCGAGTTTGAATTGCAATTTTTGGAATTTTTTGACATTTTGGGGAGTTTTTGAACCTGGCGCCCCTGTCCCAATGTTAACAGAGCACCAGTGCTCCCTCATAGCCTTATACAGAGCGCTATAACACTCCTTGCCTTTGGAAACAGAGCGTCAGCCCTCCTTTGGCCAATAAAACTTCCATAATTGCCTTTTTTAGGGTTTTTCTCTGTGCCTCTCTTGCTGGGTAACCCTGTGAGCCAATGATTCTTCCCTTCCAGCCTTGACATCTGTATTTTTGAAGAACCAACATCTTACCATTTTTATTTTGTAACCTTCTTCACTATTGTTGTTGAGTTTTTCTGTCATTTGGAGTCAGAAACCTATGCATTGCCTTTCTCTCCACATCAACTGAATGAAAAACTCTGGTGAAGGTCATCAAAGGCCTACAGATCCTTTCATTTTGATTTTAGTCAAGGTCATTGTTCTTCAACTTTTTCTTTTTGGGTGTGAATTTTGTTTCCTTTTTGATTATTTCTTTTCTTTCGCTTTTCATTTTGATTGCAACGAAAGGGTGTATTGTTTGTATGATTTTTCTTGTGCTGGTTTGATTTTAATTCGTCCAAGAAGGTAATTAGTGAGACAAGCATTGTGTTGAATTGATCATTATTCATATACAAACAATGAAAAAGCATCCTCATGATTGATTGTGCATATTAGAAGGTATCTCAAAAGTTTTAGCATCACATCAGGATTTGATTGAGAAAAATAATTGTTCGAGGACACTCCTTACTCGTGATTGTTAGTGGAAAAAAATCTATCTCTCCCTTAGATAGATGTTCATCGAAAATAAATGAATGATTATCATCTCTGATGCATTTTTGGGACTGAGTCATAATTCCATTCGTTTCACTTCCATGCACCCCTTTTGCGTAAAGAACAACCATAAAATCAACGCTAATTAAAAATTATTTAGAACTTTTTCTTTTCTAGTATCCTCCACCAACAGTAGAATAGGCTTAGTACTTTGGATTAGGTTGTGAGCTAAATCTCCAATTTTTTCCAAAACAAACATTAGCATACTGAGTTAGGGAGAGTCAAATCCAATTATCGTATAAGTCTGCCTGGGATCCCCCTCTCACATAGGGGATACGCACGAGGTCGCATTCGGGTGAGCTACGGGGAATAACCCTCCGTTGTCTAACTGTTTGTGGTGGTCAGATCATATTATGGGGGTCACTTCAAGTTAAATCCACAATTACTACGTGGAAGCCTTTTAGTTGGTTTCGGGCTCGATACCCTGCCCGTACGTTCGTATCGGACTGTCAACTGTTCCCGCCCAGGGGCTGACTTCGAATTGGTAACCTTAGTGGACATAATATTTAGGGTCTTACATGAGGTGACGGTGATGGGAAGTCTCACTGTACCTAGAGCAGACATTGGTCAAACTCACTCGGGCTCCTTGGAGGGCAAACCACAATTACTGCGTGGAAGCTTGCACCAAGGCATAATTCCATTAAGCAGGTCGCCATTGTAACTGTTCCACCCTATCCTCGCCCCTTCTGGACTTGATCACGCGACGTTGGATTTCATCACCGACTAGTACGGTCATCAAAAGAAGGTCATGTCTGCTTGGTTGATTCCTAGATTTTGTTAGCGTGTGCTGTTTCTTTTCGTTAGTTGGCCCTAGATTTTCAGTGCGTTCTTCCTTTCTCTACAATTGAGCCCATAGATGATCAAGGTCTTCGTCGATCACATAGGATGAAAGAGATTCCTCCAGAAGGCTATCAACCCTTACCTCCTAACCCTCCCGAAGACAACCACCGCAGAGAGGTAGAAAATCCATCTGACACCGAAAGTGCTACTACTCCTCCATTAGATAACCCGGAAGATGCTTTTGTTACGATTGCGAATCCCACTTAGGTGACCCCTCTCGAACCACTTTTACTTCATTTAGACTCCTTTGGGAACGTCATAGACGAAGAAGTCCCTCGATTACCAGAGAGTATTTTTACCAAAACTTATATGGGATCCACGCAACCAATCTTCGGTGAGGAATATAGGACTCCTATTCATCCTAGCACCACAGTAAATACCAATCCCACACACGCTCGTTCTATTTGGAGGACTTCATCAGGACATGATCTTTATGAACATTTTGAATCCTTTCGACAACCGTTCCATCCTGATAACCCTCCTAGTGAAACAGGACCATCTGGTCAAACCATGAGTCACCCAGTCGATCGGGTTGTTAACCCTACTACTACATCGACACAATTCCGTCCTAATGATGGACCCATCACATCTGCTCACCCGAGGATACAGACCCCTGCTAGCCAAACACAACCGGCTGGAGGGAAACCACCATCCAACGCACCTTTTCCTCCTGGAGGACTATCGTTCCATGGCGGGCCTACCCCTCCCGGGGGATAGCCCCCTTTTCATCCTCCTCCTGAAGGGAAACCTTCGTCTGTCAGTCATACCCCGGTCATAAATCCACCCCTGGTAGGGGGGCAAACCCCGTTGGTTGGAAACCCTTCACAACCCTGGAGAGTATCTTCAGGAGGCACCTTTACTCAACCCCACATTGGGGGGCACTCTTATAACAACCCATTAGGAGGGGTACCTAATCCTGTTCCTTCCGGGACATCTTACCTGCAATCTTATCCAGGTGGTATCCAAAATACCACCTGGAGTACCCCGGGATCATAGTCTTATCCTCCTCGTGGGTCTAATGTGTATCCACCTCCGGGATCCACTCCTTACCATTCTCAAGGTAAAAATGTCTATCCCCCTCATGGACAAGAAAATCACCCGGCCTATAATTCTCAAAACCCACCAGGTCATGCCAACGTTTCTCATTCATCATCGGATCCTTATTATCCTGGCCAGCAACAACCGTATGTAGGAGGACCTACTGGTTACAACTATCCATCTAACCCAGCTTATGGTCCTACTGGTGTTCCTACGCCGCACTAGTATCATTCGCAAATTAACCGACAACTACCTTTCCTTGCGACTCTGGATCTCCTAGACTTGTCTCGGTTAACTAATGATCCTATTTCTCATTCACCGGTTTGGCCAGTCATTCCAGCTAAACTTCCTTCTGATATTCCGAAATTTGACAGAAACCTTGGTGAAGATCCAAACAACCATGTTATGACTTTCCATTTGTGGTGTTCATCAAACTCCCTCATGGATGATTCTGTACGGTTGCGTCTTTTCCAGCGAACACTTACTGGTTCGGCGACAAAGTGGTATATTGAACTACCACGTGCTTCTTTTCATGATTTCAGTTCTCTTGCCATGTCTTTCCTCACGCACTTTCAACTGCCTATTCTCTACGAAACGGGTACTGAACTCTTGAACTCCCTTCGTCAAACTAATGTCGTGCATATCTTTGACCATATTCATGAGTGGAGACGACGACGAAGGATGATCAAGGCTGTCATCCCCGACATACTATTGGCGGAATGGTTCACGAAATCACTGCTACCCCCGATCGCTCACGATGTTGCTATGGGCGGTGCGGTCACAGAGGAACAAGCCATTGCCTGGGCTCAGTATTTAGATTTGGTTTATTCCTAATCTGGTACTTTATATGATTTGCTTTTGAATGCTACTCGAGATAATACCGATCCATCTAAACCATCATCCTCATCTCACGCGGATGGTGTTATCGGCTCTGTCAAAGCTCAACCTGTTTCCCAATCGCTCACACCCTCCTCTACCTCCCCTCAAACTCATATCTCTGAGGTGAATGCAGTTCAATCTGCCCCTTCACAACAATTCGGAGGTAAGAAGAAAATGAAGCATAAATCAAAAAATAATAATGAACAAACAAAGAATCAAACACCTGCTGCCAAAAAGCAAACACAACGGAAGTTGAAATTCCCATGTCTCATTTGCGGTGACGATCACTACACCCAAGATTGTCCACATAGTGATGAAGTGGCCTAAATTTTCCAAGGAAAGTCGCAACCCACTGTGCTTACTCATCCTTTTGCACAACAACAATCCATGGTTGCTCAAACCCCCTTGCCTGGGGGCAGTTCTAGCAATCCTCATGATGAGGCCTCGTCGAGTGCACATATTTATATGTTTAATGGGATCAATTTAACCACTCTCTCTAAGGCATATGACACACTAGTTAACCCTGATAAAGGAAAAGACGTTAACAGTACTGGTGCTTTACCAGATCCGTCATCATCCTCCGTCAGTCTTCCATCGATTAACCCTCCATCTGGACCACTCCAGATTGAGAAACCCACGTTCGACTCTATCTTACGCCCTCCTAAGAGCACCATCCGGAAATCTACCTTCAATCCTAATTCACGGGCTGCCCAAAATTACAATATTGTAGAAGATTTGGCCCAAGACCCGTGTGCTATGTCCGCCTTGGAAGTTTTACAGCACTACCCCAGTCAACATAAAATTCTCTTAGCTGCCCTTGGCGCTATTGATCCTGAGACGTCCAACCAAATCATGTTTAACCTGGATAATTATATGTCTCGAATCTCCCACCAATTTGCTTTCCAAGTTGATGTTGTTGTCCACAATCAAAAAATCCACCGAACTATTCTGGATGAGGGAGCCTCAACTTGTGTTATGTCTTTGGCATGTTGGAAAGGTTTAAAATCACCAGCACTCAATAAATCCCCAACGATGTTACGTTCCTTCGATGGGCGAGGTTTTCATCCTCATGGGATTTTACAGTCCCTACCCATCCAATTGGGTGGAAAAACTATTACCATTGATGTCGAGGTGGTCAATGCTCCCCTCGATTACAACTTGTTACTTGGAAGGAGTTGGTTTTATGATATGATTGTTGTTTCCTCATCAGTCTTTCGATGGGTGCAATTTCCTCATCAGGGAAAAATCGTCATTGTTGATCAGTTGGATTTCTGCACACCCGATGCTCACATTCCTGCTACCAACAATATTCCTTTCCTGGGAGACCACAAGATCATGTATGAAAGCATTGGTGTTGGCTTACTGAAAGATTCTAGCCTCATGGGTACCTTCCCTACACCACTTCCACCAACTATACATCACATTTCCACGGTCGATATGATTTCGACCGCAACTTATCAATCTTTGGGATCATATGACCCCTAGGTTGCACCTTGTCCGTTGGAATTCGATGCACTAAGTGACACCGTGCCACTTAGTCCAGCCGAACCATCATATGTTTCTACCCAATCTGTTTCTCCCTTGTCATATGACCAACATATATTGGCACCCGACATTTCATCGATGCAATCACGGTGGATTTCCTTGTCGACTGCGATCCACTACACTTCCCCAACTTTTCCTATGCCGGAAATGTTTCGCATTGACAAGCTACCTTGGGATAATCACCATCCCCGATCCTCTTTTCTTCCCCTGCGTGAAGAAGTTCGGGCAGATATACAGTCTCTCTCCCCTCCTGATGTCGATTTTCTATCGCCTCCCATGTTGTCAACTTTCGATGATTTGGATCCGGTAGTTGACTTGGTGATTTCTTCGATAGGTTTATTGGAGCCTGATATCCTTACTCCTATTGCGACCCTCAACATGTATTCCTCCCTGAGTGATTCTCATCCATCCAGTGAAGATCTCCTGGAGGCCATGACCGATTTTTTTCCCTTGACGTGGTATCCTTCCAGAATGTTATCCTCTTGGAAACCATGATCAAAAAAGAAGTAATGAGCATAGTTTCTCTTCTCTGTGGCAAGCTCGTTAAAAAATGAAACAGAGGCCACTAGCTTTCAAGCTGGGGGCATAACGAGCATAGTTTCTCTTCTCTGTGGCAAGCTCATTAAAAAATTAAACAGAGGTCACGAGCATAGTTTCTCTTCTCTGTGGAAATCTCGTTAAAGAATGAAACAGAGGCCACTAGCTTTCATGCTGGGGGCATGTCACAAGCATAGTTTCTCTTCTTTGTGGAAAGCTCGTTAAAAAATGAAACAAAGGTCTTGAGCATAGTTTTCTTCTCTGTAGCAATCTCGTTACAAAATGAAATAGAAATCTGGGGATCAAACCTGGAATCCTGAGCATAGTTATTTTCCTGTGTCAAGCTTGTTAAAAAATGAAACAGTCACATCTCTTGAACCTTCTTTTCATCCACCCTTCTCCTTTTTCTCATACACTCAAGAAATTGGTGACAACCTCAGAGCCAGTGAATGAATCGAAGCTTGGAGGGCATGTCTCCAGCCTTTGATGATCATTCTGGAGCTAAGCCACCAGCTTTCAAGTTGGGGGCATACCGAGCTTAGTCTTTGTTCTTTGTCATGCTCGTAAATACATGAGAATGCAACCGGGTACAATTTTATCTCTTTTTCGGACCCGTACGGATATGAATATACGAAAAAGGAACCCCCCTGGAGTCTACTTTAAACCCTTTTCAGACTCTCTAAATATGAAAAGATTCTCGAGTGACCTTGCTTCCTTTCACACTCGTTAAAAGGTCAGAAAGGGTGTCTTTCGAGCGATAGTTTAACCCTTTTTCGGTCTCGTTAGACTACTGTACGAAAAAGGAACTGAGAGATTTCTCTTTTAAGTGTTTTTCCAAACTCTATAATCCTGAAAAAACTTCAATTTTTCTGTCTTTGGACTCGTTAAAGCACACATCGGCAGGCCCATATGGGACTGAACTCTTACTTCTTCCAGTTCGTTAAACAAAGGAAGAGGAAATTACCGAAGGTGAGTTATATCGAGCATGTGTTATCCTCCTCGAGATCATTAAATCAAAAAGAGGTACTCATCTATCTGGATGGGGGAAAAATTGAAAGGGACAAGCCAAGCAGTCTCTTGAGAACATTATCCAGCAATTCTTAGAGTCGCCCTTGAACACGACACTTTCTCAATTGCACATATCATAATCCACTGAACCTTTGCATTGAGCCAATCCTCGAGTTCCTTTCACTCCTTTGGGTCACCCGATGCAAGTCACAGTATCCACTACATATTTTTGGTCCATGTCATGTTTTGTTGTTGTGCCTCAGTGTTCAAGGGAAGTATCCACCTCTAGAGTCAGCCATCCCAAATATCTTGCCTCAAAACCTGTGTCATCCCATGTCCATTTGATCTGCCAATTACATATCTATGTTTGTTTCATTTCGTTGATGGGGGATACATCAAGGCCCTCCCTCGACGAGTCTATTCCTGTAGAATTCAACACATTATCTGGGAATCAGACTTAGAAACCAGTTAGTACTTTGGGACCTGCATGCCTCAATGGCAGGCCTCCTCACGTTCGACAGTAGGTTTACATCATTGACCCCTGATCGGATGATTCCACGGATGTTCGACCTCAGCTCATCCATTCACATTCGCTGGAATGTACTAAGGTACCTTTGGAATCATTGACATTAATGGTGATCTCCCTCTCACTTGTTAACGGTTCACACCATTGACCGGTAATCAAGTGGTTTCTGCCATGTTCGACATCAAGACATCTATTCACATGGTTAGAACCATACCACGTCGAGATTGGTACGAATACCCTGGGTTGAGTAACCACTTTGATATATGCTTTGCCCGGGCTGCAAAGGAGTTTCTTTTGGACAAAAAACACATAAACTGTCACACAGATCCACTTTGTATTGGTCGTGGCTATGTCTTGTCATCTCGTATATCCACTGTGTATTCTTCATGGCTACGATCAGTCCGAGTCATCAGCATATAGATCCACACTGTATCTTCGGTGGATATATCTTTTTTATCAATACAATTATGGATCTGCAGTGTATTTGATGGCGGCCATATCTCGCAAGTCTTGATCACCCAAGCATAGGTATGCCTGCCTTGGGTTTTGAAATATGCCATGATATTTGTTGGATGTTTGTTTGCAGCTTCCGTCAGGTTCTCCAAGTCTATACCCTTGCTTGAACATCTACAAAGAATATCAGTTATCAGTCTGCATCTTCTAACTTCATACTTTGGGGGCCATTCTGTTACACGTCAAATTTACTCAACTGGATAAGTGTCGCATGTTCCTCTCAATTGTCGTCAGTGTCACATCTTCCTTACAACTTTTGCAAGTGTCGCAAGTTGTTCATAAGTGTTGCAAACACTGTTCAAGCATACTGCCTTAATGATGACACTAAGGAGGCACTTAAAACATCTCATACATTGGGTTTGGAGAAGGAGAACTGGTTAACTGAAGTCAAGGAACTCTTAACACCTGAACAGATATTTTGATCAAAGGTTTTAGGGGTGAACGCTCCCTTATATCAGTCTAGGGAGCACTGGCGCTCCCCTATAAGGCTTCAGGGAGCGTTATAACTGTTATCACTGAAATTTCGTCCGCACATGGCGACAAGAACTCAGCATTGTCAAAACAGGAATGAAGTCATTCATGGCACTGGATTAATTCCACAGCATTGCAAAAGGGTCAAAAACTATACAAAGTAACCAAAAATTGAAGGGCGCTTTACAGGAGTTTGGTGCGCGCGCACATGCGTGTTACAAAAATGTACCATGAGCG
>ML793592.1:280154-303579 GCA_009831015.1 Picea engelmannii
AGTGGCATCATCAGTCTTTTGCACAATCATGTTCCCCCACAACGGAAAGATTGTAACCATCGACCAAGTCTCACATTATGAGGCAAACCCATCTGCCAATCCCGATAACATTCTTCCTCTCATACACACCAACCACGACACATACCCACTCGTAGAGATGGGTCCCGGGATCTTCAAAGATCCATCCTTGTTAGGGACGTACCATGGGGCACCACCACTCCTTCCCCCTAATCAAGTATGTGTCGTCTCATCTAAAGAAACTGACACGGAGGATGCTCATCCTCCTCAAGCGGCTTCAATCATCCCTGACGTCTCAATAGTCGCAGAACCACTCCCATCAGAGCCTCCTGCGCACTCGTCGACCTCAACAGTCCACGAATCCACATCCCCTCAAGGGAATAATCCCATTTGGGAGACAGTTCCCCCACCTCTCACTCAAATTCCCTTCTTTTACCCTCCACCCGGTATTGAATCTTTCCAGGTAGCCGCAACGCTCACACTACCCAATATGGTATTAGAAATCCCAGTGTGGTATTTACATCAACCTGAGATGGTCCCCCGCCCATCCCTTCCCCCACAGGAAGGTCTCCCAATGATGATTCCCGTCCTCACCCCCACTACCCCCATACTCCCTACCCCCCCTGCAACATCTGGGGGCAGGAGAAAGAAGAAGGAGCCCACCGCTCCACTTCCTCCACGCATCCCACCACCTTGCGCCCTATGTGAGAAAGAGGGTCACCAAACCAACAACTGCCCATCACTCCAAGAATTACAGAATTTGATTCCCATCAATCAAATTCCCACAACACCCGTCACTACTGCACCAACCAACAGTAAAGGGTTGAGGACCAAATTCACGTGTGCTATCTGTTCCGAGTATGGCCATTACACGCATCATTGCCCAGAACTACCATGTTTCCGGCAGACATTAGCTGCTGTATGCCAGAACTTTCAGAACGACCCACGCCCTACTACGTCCTCTACAACAAATGTCACTGACATTTTCTATGTCACCACTACAGTCAATGAATGTATGAGATGCCCTTGTTCTCTCTGTGATTAATTAGCTCACTTTACATACCAGTGTCCAATAATCCTCGCATACAGGCAACATCCATTGACCCTGCGTCACCAACTCGCAGTAGCGGTAATTGACATTACCTCGCCACTTGAGGATTTTCATGTCATTTCACTTGAACCCGAGACACTCCCTACGCCTCCTTGGTTCTTAGATAGCGTATCTGAGGATTTACCCCGCAAACCCCCCAACTCTCCTGTTCATTCCTCTGTGGACATTCGCCACCCAACCACCACGGGTACCCCTCAGTGCTTCAACATATGGTTCATGACGAGTGAACCCTCATCATCTTCTCGCATCACTCCCATTGCTTCCCCAGCAGGGGGCAATCACACTGGCACAGAGATCATTCCCCACGATCCATTATATTACCGTCGTTTCCAATGCGACGAAGAAATACTGGAACAGCTACAATGCCCGGACTCTCCCTGGGACGCACAACATCATCGTGCACTCTTCCTTCCACAGGAAGCCCTCATGGCTCCTAACCAAAACCCCATCTACGCGGTCGAAACCATAGATTTTATCCCATCCGGGCCTATCGATTTGTTCAATAATCCCATTCCTTCCCCTGACGCCTTTGAAGAAGGTAATTTGGCTAACATTTCCCCCACCATCAAAATCGACATTTCCATTAAAAAGAGCATCGTTGAAGAAATCATCATTGGAGCCGCTTGCACTCCACAGGAAATCACTGCCTATAAATCCCTCTTCCAAGAATACCGGGATATCCTCGCCTGGTCATACACGAAAATTCCTGGCCTCAACCCATCTATTGTCGAACATCGCATCGACACCTGGCCGGACATCACACCAGCTCGCCAGAAACAGCGACCGCTACACCCATCTAAAGACGCGACTATCAAAGCCGAAATTGACAAATTACGTACGGTCGGGTTTATTTACCCCATCGCTTACACTTCATGGGTTTCTAACCCTATACCCGTCAAAAAAAAATAGGTCACCATTCGCATTTGCACCGACTTTTGCGATCTCAATAATGCATGTCCAAAAGAAAATTTCCCAACGCCTTTCATCGATCAAATTATCGACGACTGCGCCGGCCACGAGGCTCTCTCCTTCATGGATGGATTCTCTGGCTATAACCAAATTCAAATTCACCCACCTGAGACTCGCACACCATCGATCGGATACCCCGTGCTCTCTGAAACTCCAAATCTCCTCTGCAATCTGCTTGTCCAGTCACTGTAGCAGCAAGTACAAATGAGGTGGAAATGTGGGCCCTACAGCTATATATAGGCCTTTTTCCAAACTTCCACTCAACATTCTGGGAGCCCAAGGTGTCCATTTTTCAAACTTTCTTCAGCCATGGGATCAGCATCCCACCGCCTACATCATAGCCATCCCTGGGTCACTTTTCATCCTGAGCCCCCGGGGCGCCTTTTTTTTTTTTTCAATATCATGGTCAGGTACGCACGCGCCTTGTCACATTTGTCAAATACATGCACATATCTTTGATTCTCTTCAGATATTGTTCACTTTGGGTATTTGGTTGTTATGTGCGCAGGTACTTGCTCATCAGGAATCCACATCACCCCTTCAGGTATATCTTCAGCACTGGCATGTAGTCTTCCCCCGTTGCATTGCATTTACATTTTCCAGTCACACCCTCTGATATTTGCCTTTAGGATCCTCATTCCCGGCTCTGCAGTACTCACACCTCCTTTTGCATCATCGGTACTGTAACCTGGTAGCATTCTCACCCACATGAGTTGTCCCATTTATAGCACCTTTTGGCACTTTTGACACTCATGCTGTTCTTCATTACCCTTTAGGGATGGGAGTCCCGATAGTCTTTCATCATGTTGCAGATCAACCACATACTTCTTCTCCTCATTTTGCTAGCTTCCCATATGGACTCCCAGATCATCGCTTTATGATTCTATTCTTTTACCTACATCTCTGCAGGATCATGAACCCTCCATTTCATCCACCATCAGTTTGCCCATCTACGAACCTATCTTCATTTCACCTACCTCATACAGAAACTCACCAATGGGGCCCCCACCCTTCATCTGTTTTCCAAGAAATTTCTGCCCTCCCTGGGGCACTCATTTCACATTGGGGCACCCATTTCTGTATTTGTACATTCTTCCCAAACTTATTCATTATTTATTGTACAAACACCTTTATTTTCATTCATTTCCTTTTGTCGTCACTATTGGCGACTTTCTTCCTTTTTGTCCATACGCAACCCATGTCACCCTTGGTTGGAGCATCGCTTCTCATTTTACCCTTGTCGCCATTGTCCATATCTTCAGAGTACTTCACAGGTCACTTGCCTCTACCCTCTGAATTTGTTCACCTTGTCCCGCCTCTGGCACAACTTATCCTCGGTCTTGTTGTCCCCCTGACACTTGACCTTGTTACACGGTTGCGACCACTTTTCCCACTCATACATCCTCCAACCAAGGGCAGTCTTGAGTCTTCTCACTTCTTGACTTCATCCATGTACCTCTGCCACTTTCTCACCTCAGTAGATTCCGTGAATCCCTTTTGCTTCTGGGAGTCGCGTCCCCCTTTTGTCGACATCAGCACAATTTTCCAGAAGGGCGACAGTATCTTGATTCTCATTTTTCATTTTTAATGAGAGATCTCGGACGGCACAGGGAGAAACATCATTTCTCCCTGCTGTCGTTGGCCCCCATGACATTCGACGCCAACACTTTCTCATGTTATGGTGGGTCTTACTTTGTGACTATTGCAGTTCTTTTTATCATTTGCCGAAAGACCTCTGAACCTGGTAGGGCCATCAATGCCCACATCATCATCGCTTCTTATTACCGCGATCATTACCTGTTGTTCAAAGTATATTCCTTTGCAGAATTGTCTTCTGCCTTTTTTATTACCTCCCCCGAGGGTGCTACAGTTATCTACACCAACACCTCCGTCATCTTTTGTCAGAGTTACATAATACGAGCATGGGGCATGCTCGCCTCGTTTGTACACATTTTGTATATTGTTACGCACCTTATGGAAGGTCGGGTTCTACCGGTTCCTTTCTTCTCCAACGGATCGCTCTGAACGGTCTCACTATTGCTCTCTCTTACAACACCATTCTTAGTAAAAGAAACATTGATGGATTTCAGCTATACGTATGCTCCTAACCTCATCCATCAGGGGGCATCTGTTATCATTGAAATTTCATCCGCACATGGCGACAAGAACTCAGCATCGTCAAAATAGGAATGAAGTCATTCATGGCACTGGATTAATTCCACAACATTGCAAAAGGGTCAAAAACTATACAAAGTAACCAAAAATTGAAGGGCGCTTTACAGGAGTTTGGTGCGCGCGCACATGCGCGTTACAAAAACGTACCATGAGCGTATGCACGCATGATGCGCGACTGTTAGCACAAAAACCCGCGCACCTGCTAAACGACGCATTTATTGAATTGGTCGACCTCCCAACCACTTATGGACCAGCTCCCAACCTGATTTGACCATCAAATATGAGATGAATCTGCATGGTAGGCTGGTCAAAGACCTAATTGAGCCCTAAAGAGCCCCTCTTCACACTTCAAAGGGGTTACATAATCACCCAATGCTATGCTATAAAAGGCCATGAAGAAACATCATTTTCTCAAGGAATTTCATGTATTTTTATGCTGCTAAGATTGTTAAGGACTCACTCTTTGACAATAACACATTGGCACCATTTCATAGAGCCATTCACCTCTCCATTGAGTGAATGTGCTTGGAGTTCTTTCACCATCATTCTCATTTTCTCATTGTAAGGAGAGCAAGTTTGTGAGGCCCTCAAGAGCCTTCCTTTGGAGGAAGAAGGAACCACAGTTCCCTTTCTTCATTATGCTTTGGATTTCATCAATTGATCAGCCTAAAAACATTGGTGATATCGGTCTTTTGTGTTTGTTATTTCTTTTTCCATATACTCATAGTTTTAGTTTGTTTTAGTTTAATTCTTGTTTATAATTTTGTTTTTATTTCTCTAACCCTTTCCTCTACAGCTGTCATGCTCTGCAAGACCCAACAGGGCATGTAAGCACCCTTTATTTTCTCACAAGGTGACGAATTGGGTGCAAACAATAACGCTCCCCTGCCCCCTCTGAAGGAGCGCTATCCACCCTTAGGGCGCTGGCACTTCCCTTAAGCTTCTCAGGGAGCACTACAATGCTCTGATGCCCCTTTTGTAGGAGCGCTGCCTAATCTGAGGCAGTAGTTGACCCGTTGAGGAGAATAAGGGGAGGATCTTTCAAGATTAGAAGGCAGTTGCATTCGAATTCTTGGTTTCATCATGAGATCCCTGATCTAAGGAGGAGGTTCCCCAACTTGTTCTAAAGATAACTCAAGAGGTTAAGCTCCTCTTAACCTATATAAGCAAGCTCTATGATGGTGGAGAGAAGGAAGAATTTCTAGTATGAAACCTATGATCTCATAGCAAACACACAGTCAGCCAAAGGAGAGTGATTAGTGAAGTTGTTGTTATCCAGGTTGTGGATCTTTCGAGCAAGGGTTATATGAAGGGGACTTGACGAAGCTGTCACATTCGCATCTATGATTGTAAGCATTGTTGTCGTTATTCTCATTAATATGACACACTTGGCCTGTTTCTTTCTAGTTTGTGTCTGATGTTACATGAACTTATCATTAATAGATAGATCTGTTTTCAAGCTAATATCAATAGAGTAGGAAGTGGTTGTATCTTGTCTGTCGACAGAACTCAATGAGGAGCAAAGGATCGGAGTGCAACTCGGAGCGTGCAAGGAAAAACGTCGATAAAGAGGTACTTATGTTCTCCTTCCTTCTCATGTGTTAGTTTAGATAGATTTGAAAGGAATTCAGTGTCCACGTTAATCATTTTCTATCTTAGATTTAGGGTCAAGCTCTTTGAGGCAATCTACCTGTCCGCAGGGAGATTTTCCTACAACAGTCACTGGCAGCTCAACAAGCGAGGAACTACTAAAATTATGGAATCGGGGAGTTATGAGGTGATAGGTGAGGTATGAGTTGGATCTTCATGGAAAATGCCTAGGAACTCACATCATTCGAGTCTATAGTGGCCTCTAGAATATCTATAAATCTCTCCCAATCCTCCTCCAAGAGATATATAAAAAAGGAAAACCTTGGGAAAGTGGAGGAATAATTGAATGGTATTTTTATGGTGTCCAACTGTAGTGGTATATATCATCACAAATAGAAGTCAATGAGACTATCCTGACCAAGAATTTGCAAGGATAGGCAAGGAGAAATAAGACAAGGGACAATGGCATCAACACCCAAGGTATGCTTGATGTAAAGTTTCTCTTGCATTTATTAATAGATCATTTGGTTTCCCCCCTATATAATTTGTGTTCACTTGATGAATGTTATATGTGATTCATTCCTTTATAGATATGATTAGAATTAGATTAGATCTAGGATTCTAATCCTAAGTAGAGAGGAAGATAAGGTTTTTCTTGTATTTTGTATCCAGGAAGCAGGTTGTGGAGCTTGGAGCTACAGTTTCAGGACTACAACAACTAGGAAATATGAAGGACCACCTCAATAAAAATATGCAAATCCTCACCACTCCTTAGGATAATTATGAATCTATGTGTTTGAGTCTATATTTAGGAACACCATAAGGAATCTACCCCCTTTCTTTCTAGGATTATTAGGCTAATCCTAGGGAGATTTTGTTGTGTATTCAACAAGATCCTTGTGAAAAAAAATCCCATAACAAAAAGTACAATTGACAGTAAGTTTGGCTCCAGACTAGAAGGGAGAAGGGGATGGTTTAGAATCACCCATGTGAAATTTTTGAAGAAGGATACAATCATACTTAGACCGAGAAAGAAAGATTCCTTCCTTGGTTTGCAATACTTGGAAGTCAAGGAAATAATGAAAATATCCTAAGTCTGTCATTTCAAATTTATTTTTAAGGATGATTTTCACATGGTTTAAAAGTTTAGAGTCACTACCAGTGACGATAAGGTCATCAACATAAAGACCAAGTATTAATGATATGGCTTCCTACTTTCTTGGTATAGACATTAAGGTTAGAATGACATCTAGAAAATCTAATGTCAAGAAGAAAGTTTTCCATTTTGGAATACTAAGCTCAAGGAGCTTTCTTAAGACAATAAAGAAATTTCATAAGGAGAAAAACAAGGCTAGAGTCATTCTGAACATTGCCAAGAGGTTGTTCCATGTATATTTCTTCTTACAAATCCCCATGCAAGAAGGACGATTTAACATCCATCTAATGGACCTCCCATTTATATGAATCTACAAGGGATAGAACAAGGTGGATGGAATTCATTTTGGCTATGGGAGAAAAGGTTTCATTATAGTCAATACCCTCAACTTGAGACAACCCTTTGATAACCAATAATTCCTTATGTCTTTTAACACTTCGATTTGATGCATACTTAGTTTTGTACACCCATTTACATCTGCCAAGTTTTCTTCCTTTGGAAGAGGTACACGATCCCAAGTATCATTCACCATTAAAGAGTGATTGTTGGCACTTGACCAAGTTTTGGGGAGATCCTTGGTCAAGTTGACCTATTTTGGAACTTTGACAGCCTGTCGAAGGTAAGATGAAGCAGAGATCGTAGGATCTCGGCCCCTTTTTGGGTCCTTTTTGGGATTTGGGAATATGTAACGGGAATGGGGTGTCGGCCCATGTGTTTACCCATGTTTAGGCCTATTTAGTAAAGTATAAATAGGTGTCTAGGAAATGTAAAAGGAGAGAATGGGCATCTATGTGATGTAAGGTCAATAAGCTAAGTAATAAGTGAAAGTGCTTTGTGCATATTGTGAGAGACAGTAGAGATAAGTGCAAGTGTTTGTAACAGACTGTGAAAGGATTTATGCTAGACCTATCTTGGGGAAGAAGGATCTAGCGAGGTGCGCACAGATCTCCTATCCTATGTGGAGTAGGGTTTTTGTGGCTCTGTGCATGTAGATGATTGATTGAAGTTAATAAAGAAGAAGAGTTGGTGGATGTATCCCTAGGGTGGGGGTGAACCACATGAATATTGTGTTATTCTTCTCTATGTGATGTTCGGATGTGTTTAGGTGTTATTTACTAAGTGCTTGATATAGATAGATAGATAGATATGTTTATGCTTTGTGCTTATGATGAATCTGGATGTTAGATTTGATAAAAGTGAATATGCTTAGTGCTTGAATCTGCTATATCTAATTCCTTTATTTATGCTAAGTGCTTAGATACATTAGATCAGGGTGAATGTTGTGATGCTTTTTTTTCTCTGTGAAGTAGATATTGGTTAAGCAATGATGAACTAACAGTGTTAAGTGCTCTATTAAGTATTATAATCACAAATCTGTGTCCCATCTAAGGTTGAAGACACCTGATTCTTGCAACCACCCCTGCATCTACCTCGGGTGAGACTTCATTTGCTTCGCAGGTGTTGCTGAAAGGGATAGTAGTTAGGTTTTTGTTGGTGCGCCATTGTAGCGTTGAACCCTGGGTCTTCCCCTATGCCAACAATGATACTCTTCAATAATTGTTGTGTCCCAATCTATATTACTTGAAGCTTCTGCAAATGTGTTGGGATCATGATTCTCTAAAACTTGAGCCAAAAGAGAAAAGTCTTGTTGGAATTGTGAACATGTCCAATGTTGATATCAAGGATCACTAGAAATATCTCTAGTTGCTTCTTGAGTTGAACAGACCCATCTAGGAAGCGGTGGTGTTGGTATAGGTTCATGTTCATTGGACTCATCTAGAGGAAGTTGAGAATCCATAGGTGGATTTTCATTCTCATTGTCATCATAGAAGAAGAATAAACCATAATGCGAACTGAAGATGGCACAAGCGTTGAATTAGGTTCATAGGACAAGAAATTTTCATTAAATTTAACATCTCTTCTAATAATAATTTCATTGGAATGAGGTTGAAGACGTTTGTAACCTTTGTCATCTTTAGAATATCCAAAAAAAATACACTTCTCACTTTTAGGTTGTAAAGCTTTCCTTTCCTCATCAGGAATGTGAGCCTATGCTACACTACCAAATACATAGAAGTGGCTTACATTTGACTTGATTTTATTCTGTGCAAAAGAAAAAATATTACAAGGAGTTTCTCACAATTGATCATCAAAAAATGACCCTCCATGCTCTTTAAATAGAGATCATAAACCAATAGGGTGTTAATCCATAGATTAATGTAGTCATTAATATTGAGGAGAATATGAACTGTTATTTTTAGCACTGAGAGTCACCCTCATATTGCAAGAGGATAAGCCCAGTACTCATCAGAATGTTTGGTGGATGTTGGTTTTATGAGTGGAGGTCAAATGGACAAAACTCAATACAAGAATGATTTTAACACATAAATTGGACAAGCAATGCACAAGGAAGTGAGGGCCTCATTAACTTCATTTAGTGATTTGATTTTAAGTGTGAGTAGAAGGAATAATTAGTGAGAGAGGTGAACCCAACTACTAGGGCACCCGGATTTCAAACAGCTTGGTGAAGAAAAACTCAGCCTCAAGAGAACTCTTAAACTCAAGTTTCGAAAACTGAAATATGTCACAACAACATAATAATCAAACCTACATTATCATGCAACTACAACAACTCAACTGGATCCTCCATCCTGAGCCTTTCAGCATAAGGGGAAATAACTTATGCATAACCCCTACCCTCGAGTCGATATCCACACAGGATCGTTCTAAATTCTTCTCGAGCTGAAGCGACTCTCTCGGATTCCTATTGGAACCTCGTGAATCTGATCCATGGGTCCTTCGTGAAAACCTGCCCCATGCAACTTAGCACCAGGCACGAGACTCACATCCCCTTGCGACCACAACTGGGCCTTGATGCAAGTGCCCTTCAGGACTCGCAAGTTCGTGAGTTGAATACCCTCGACTCTTCTTTCGCAAACCTCTGATACCCAAGATGACGATACGGGTATGGCTCCCTCCTCGTTAGTGCCTCTTCAATAAATTGTCAGCTAGAGCCTAACTCTAGCACCCCTCGCAACTTGCAACTTCATGAGTTGGAGTGTTGAGCCTTCATGCTCCTCCTTCACGAAACCCCAAAGCATGATAAGTCACCGATGGGTTGACCCCTTCCAAGGTGACACGCGTACGCCTCCTATCGCCTACTTCCGTCTTCTCTGTGTGGTTTATTATTACACCACCTGTCAGCCACACGATCCCCACAAAACAAATATGCCATGTGTTCGCATGAGCCTCAGCGCTCGGCACTTCACGGCTTCTGCAGTCGAAAAGAAACTCTCTCAACCCCTAAACCTTCGATACACGATACCACGTGAGGGTTTTGATCCTACGGTTCTCCCGCAGCTCGGATCCAATGGTCTGGATCTCCTTCTCTGCTCCTCGCAACTCGGGACTTCACGAAACCAAAGATATTTGGTCTTCCATCCAAACTCACAAACCCCAAATTTGCGAGATGATCCAATGACGTGGGTTGAACTGAGATCAAGGACTCACGTTGATTCTTGATGTTAGGGTGGTGAGTCCGTTCAACTCCTAATTGTCTTACAGTTTCACTGGATCCTACGGTCCTCGCGATTTCGCGAGCTCTCCTCAAAGAATTATGACCGCCCAATTCACTCCTCAATGGATTCTGCCCAATGACTGAGTGTTCTCCCTCATGAACTTAATTTCTATGTGATGGCTTCAATTTTCGTATCCCTTTTAACACTTCAAAAGGTGTTATCCCTCCTGATCTTTCACTTGAAAACTCCAGCTTCCCAAAAGGATCTCTGCTCGCACTCCTTGTGGAAAACCTTCAAATAACCTCTGGTTATTTAAGTCTCTGACCCTGTGCACTCCTTGCAACAGTGGTCCTTCAACCTTCCTTCCAGATTTATAAAATCCAAAGCTTCAATTGGCTTGCACACACTTTGCGTAGCTCTGTGCTTCACCTGCACTTCAGCTGATATGAGAACAACGGTATCTCTCTTGAGATTTCTGAGATAAAACTCAGACCCTCGTCAACGCACACCTTGCGGATGTCCACTGCACTCCTTGCAGGAATCCTTGGAGAGAGAAACAATTGAAACTCATTCTACTCCTCTTGCAGCCTTCATACACTCAACATGAAATCATACATCCCACACAACATTGAAGCAAATGCATAGCAGAGAAATAAAACAACCATAAACATACCATTTAACAAAGATAAACAGTGAACATCATAACACCATGAAAGTTGAGTCAAAGCTTCATATATTAACTCAAGTGCTCCTGTACATGGGTTCTTCTCTACATCTCTCTGCTACAGCTCTCCATCTTATGAATTTTGAATGGTCATCAAAAGTTACAATGATACAAGGGTGAGGGTGTCTATATTTGTTTTCCCTCCTATGCTTCTAAAATTGTCTACTCTAACATTCGTATCTACCTACTTTACATTAACAGAATTAAATGCCTAATACATCCAATAGATGAGAGTAATCTCTTTAGATCTGTTCATATCTCCAAGACATAAATTTAAGTATGCCTTTTCCTAGCTATTACATTAATGCTTCAAATTTTCAAAATTTAAAACGTTTTCATAAAAATGTGCTCCTTTTCCCCATCTGTGCATCCAACTGTTTCTTTGGCTAGGCACGTGCTTTTGCTTTGTTCGATGCTCCTACATCATACTCCCTCACTTGAAAATTTTCATGCACTCCTGTTCATGAGATCTTGCACGGTCTGTCCATTCTTTCGAATTTCTGCTTCATCCTCCCAACTAGCATCTTCAACTGGATGTCCCTTCCACTTGACCAAGTATTCAAAATACTCCTTTCTCCTTGTCTTTTTGCTAACCCTTTTGTCAATTATTCTTTCCATTTGCAGCTTTTCAGCTATAGGCATTTGTTTTGTCCATTGAATTTCTTTCTGTTCCTCTTCTGTTCCTGCTTCTTCATCTCTATAAGGGTACAAATACGCAACATTGAATATCGATGAGATTTTGATCCCATCAGGTAATTCAATCTCATATGTGTTTGCCCCAAATTTCCTTATGACCTTGCATGGTCCAATCTTTTTCATCTTCAGCTTATTATATGTTCCCCTTAGGAACCTCTCCTTCCTCAGACGTGCAAGAATCAAATCACCAACTTCAAATTGAAGTTCTTTCCTGTGTTGATATGTTCTTCGCTTGTATTCTTGACTTGAACTCTGCAATCACTCCTTAATTTGGCTATGAAGTTCTTTCATTTCTTTTGCAAAGTCCTCTCCACTAGCACTCCTGAATTCATTTTGTTCTGAATCTTTCAATTCAGAAACTCCCCTTGGCTACATTCCATATACAATTTGGAATGGACTCTGCCCTATGCTTCTATCAGGTGAATCATAGTAAGCGAATTCCGCCTGCGGTAGAATGTGATCCCACTGGTTGTGGTGTTCAGTCACTAAGATCCTCAGCAAATCTCCCAAGCTCATGTTTACGACCTCTTTCTATCCATCCGTCTGAGGATGATATGCTGAACTAAAAGGAAAACCTGTCCCCAACTTCTTCCATAAGGTCCTCCAGAAATTTCCTACGAACTTGGTATCTCGATCAGACACGATACTCTTTGGCAAGCCATGAAGTCTGACGACTTCTTTGAAAAACAGGTTCGCAATATGAGTTGCGTCGTTGGTTTTCTGGCATGGTATGAAATGTGCCATCTTTGAAAATCTTTCGACTACCACAAAGATCAAATCACATCCTCTTTGTGTCCTTGGCAGTCCCAATATGAAATCCATGCTCACTGCGTCCCACGGCCTGTCAGGTATGGGTAATGGTTGGTATAACCCTGTGTTCTGTCTTTTTCCCTTCGTGTGCTGGAAAATTATGCACCTATCCACAAATTTATTCACATCTATCCTCATCCTCGGCCAATAATATGAGCCATTCAAATTTGAGAACATCTTGTCATGATCGAAATGTCCATCCAATCCTCCACTGTGTTTTTCCTTCAGCAAATTCTCCCTCATGGAGCCTTTCAGAATACATAGTTGATTTCCCTTGAACAATAATCCATCCTGGATCATGTATTCAGTCCATTGGCTTCTATCCCTGAGAATTGGATTCTCATATGCCTCATATGCCTCTTTAAAATTAGGGTCATCCCTGTACATTTCTTTGAGGTTATCAAAACCCAAAGTCTTGACATTGAATTCCTGCATAAGAAAACATTTCCTGCTCAAAGCGTCAGCAATTTTGTTAGCAATTCCAGAAATATGCTTAATCACAAAAGTAAAATTATGCATGAATTCAACCCATTTAGCATGTTTTTGGTTCAAATTCTCCTATTGACTCATGAATTATAAAGCGTGATTATCATTGTACAAAACAAACTCCTTGGGAACCAAATAATGTCTCCATTTCTTCAGTGCTTGTATGACTGCATAGAATTATTTTTCATATGTGGAGTACTTAATCTTCGCCTCATTTAGTTTTTCACTGAAGTACGCGACTGGCCTTCCGTCTTGGCTCAATACTGCTCCAATTGCAAATCCACTTGCATCACACCTGACTTCGAATGTCTTGTTAAAATCCAGCAAAACAAGAATTGGTTGCTCAGTGATCTTCTTCTTCAGCAGATTGAAGCTCTTTTCTGCTTCCTTCATCCAGTAAAAATATTTATGTCTTTTCTTCACTGTATCCATCATTGGTGCGTTGATTCCACTGAAGTTTCGGATAAATTTCATGTAGAAGATATCCAAACCATGGAAGCTTCGAACTTCAAACGCACTCTTCGGCGATGGCCAATTCTTAATCGCCTCTACCTTTTCTAGATCCATCTTCAATTCATTTGAAAAGATAACAAAACCCAAATAAATGAGTTATGTCCTCATAAATGACGATTTCTTCATGTTGATCAACAATTTCTCCTGTTGTAATATCCTCATTACTGCAACTAGATGCTTTAAGTGTTCTGCTTCTGTCTTGCTAAAAATTAATATATTGTCAAGATATACAATGATGAATTTCTCGATGAAATCCTTCAGGACTTCATTCATCAACCTCATGAAAGTACTGGGTGCATTCGTTAAGCCAAATGGCATGAAAATACATTCATATAGCCCCTCATTCATCTTGAATGTTGTCTTCCATTCATCGCCTTCTCTCATTCGAATTTGATGATACCCGCTTTTCAAATCAATCTTTGAAAAAAAAATTCTCCACTCAAGCAATACATCAAGTCGTCCATCCTTGGCAATGGAAATCTGTATCTGATGGTAATATTATTGATTTCCCTTGAGTCTGTACACATTCTCCAGCCTCCATCTTTCTTTGGGCTAAGCACTGTTGGAACAGTGCATGGACTCAAGCTCTCCCGAATCAATCCTTTGTCCATTAAGTCCTGGACATGTCTCTTAACTTCTTCATTTTCCTGCGGTGTCAATCGATATGTTTCTTTGTTCGGTAAACTGGCTCCAGGTATAAGATCGATATGATGACTTATACTCCTGATAGGTGGCAACGAACAAGGTAGTTCGTCCACTACTATATTAGCAAATTCTTCCAACAACTCCTGAATATCTTTTGGTAGATCATATATCCTCGTACTAGTCAAAACAATTTTGGGCTTCCTGACCACAATAAATTGTGTGTCTTCCTTCTTCTTAAACTCATCAATAAATTCCTTCCCACTCATAAGAAGTACAGTGTTTCTCATCTCTGTTTTCACCTCTTTATCCTTAATCGGTAGCAACATGTGAGTCCTACCATTTTTCTCCAGGGTGTATGTGTTCTTTCTTCCATCATGAACCACGTTTATGTCATATTTCCATGGTCTACCCAGCAATAGATGACAAACATCCATGGGAATGACATCACATAATATTTCATATTTATATCCTCTTATTTTAAATTCAACTAAACATTGTTTAGTGACATTTACCTAATGTCCTTTTTGTATCCACGAAACTTTGTATGGGCTTGGATGTGCAACAGTTTCTAGCTCTAGCTTTTCTACCATCTCTGTAGATACGAGATTATCTGTGCTACCGCTGTCCACTATGACCTTGCATACCCTATCCTTGGTTTTTCAATCCGTCTGAAACAGACTGTTTCTTTGGGCTGGGTTCTCTGCCTCCTTCTCTGGTTTCAAGAGAACTTTCCTCATCATCAAGGATCTTCCACCCTCGGCATCTTCTGCCTCAACATTCCATCCTTGAGCTTCGGCAATGTGAGTTTCACCACCATCTTTCTTCCTATCTGGACACTCATAGGATTTATGTTCGATTTTTCCATAGACGAAGCATTTTACTTCACCTCCTCTGCCTCTTCCTTGTCCTATGGCTCGAGGAAAAGTATTTCTATTAGCATACTACCTTCCTTGTGAACTTCCTCCCCTCTCAGGTTGATTTTGAGGTTTCTTCCCCTCTTCTTTAGGTTTTTGAGTCCTATCTTGGGCAATTATTTTGCCTCTGGCTTGACTTCTACCTCGGCCTCTTTGACCTTGCTTCCGACTGAGCTTCTCTTCATCTTTCAGAGCCATATGATAAGCATCTTCCATGTTTCAAATGGTCATCATGCTCATCTCATCTTGAATGTCATATCACAGACCATTCATGTACCTGGCAACTTTTTCATCATCTCTTTCCCGATGACCTGCTCTGATGTTTATCTTGTAGAACTCTTCAGTGTATTCCTTCACTGACATCAGCTTCTATCTCAAATTTGGCATCCTTTGAAATAGAGTGATTTGATCATCCTTGGGTATGAATTTGGATTTCATCTTTGCAACCATTCTATCCCAACTTTTGATTTTCTGTTTTCCCTTGTAGTGTATGTCAGCCTGCAGTTCATCCCACCATAGTGTTGCATGCCCTTTAAGCCTAGTAACGGCATGTTTGACCTTCTTATCTTCCTTGACATCCTCATAGTCGAAGTATTTGTCTAGAGCTCTAATATAGTCTAGAAGCTCTTCAACATCCAAGTTTCCCTCATACATGGGAATCTCCATTTTTTCTCCGGCGCCTATCCTTGCAACAACCCTGAATAGGCGTTCGTCTGCAGCATCTTTGACTACAACTTCTTCTCCTTCGTTTCCAGCTTCATTTTCACTTTTAGCTTCGTTGATATCCACAGTGTCAACTGTGTGCCTCTGTGCTATATCCATAGCATCAAGCCTAGCACGTAACTCACGCATTTCTCTTTCCACTGTTGGATCAGGCATTGTCCTATCTCTTCTTCTCGACGGCATGGCTGAAATTTTTTCTCTTTTCTCTCTGCTATAGAAAACAAAGAATTTGTTCTGAGCTCTGATACCACTTGATGGTGTGTATTGGAGTATTTTCTTTATCTACTATGCCTCCTTCTGCCTGAAATATATAGACAAGATCAGGCTCTGATACCACTTGATGAGTACCCCTGACCCTCGGGCTGAGATCCTCACAGGATCATTCTAAATTATTCTCAAGCTGAAGTGGCTCTCTCGGATTCCTATTGGAACCTCCTGAATCTGATCCACAGGTCCTTCATGAAAACCCACCCCGCGCAACTTAGCACTAGGCATGAGCCTCACATCCCCTTGTGACCACAACCGAGCCTTAACGCAAGTTCCCTTCAGGACTTTCGACCTCGTGAGTTTGTGAGTCGAAGACCCTCGACTCTTCTTTCACAAACCTCTGATACCCGAGATGAAAATACGAGTATGGCTCCCTCCTCGTTAGCGCCTCTTCAAGCGACCTCTAGCTAGAGCCTAACTCTACCACCCCTCGCAACTCGCAACTTCGCAAGTTGGAGTGTTGAGCCTTCATGCTCCTCCTTCATGAAACCCCGAAGCATGATAAGTCAGTGATGGGTTGACCCCTTCCAAGGTGATGCGCGTACACCACCTATCGCCTACTTCCGTCTTCTCTGTGTGCCTTATTATGCCACGTGTTCGCATGTTCGCATGAGAGCCTTAGCGCTCGGCACTTCGCGACTTCTGCAGTCGAAAAGAAACTCTCTCAACCCCCAAACCCCCGATACACGATACCACGTGTGGGTTCTGATCCAACGGTTCTCCCGTGGCTCGGATCCAATGGTCTAGATCTCCTTCTCTTCTCCTCGCAACTCGAGACTTCATGAAACCAAATATATTTGGTCTTCTCTCCAAACTCACGAACCCTGAATTCACGAGATGATCCAATGAAGTGGGTTGAACCGAGATCAACTACTCACATTGATTCTTGATGTTAGGGTGGTGAGTCCGTCCAACTCCTAACCATCTTACAGTTTCATTGGATCCTACGGTCCTCATGATTTTGCGAGCTTTCCTCGGAGAATTATGACCATCCAATTCACTCCTCAATGGATTCTGCCCAACGACTGAGTGTTCTCCCTCCTGAACTTAATTTCTATGCGACGACTTCGATTTCCGTCTTCCTTTGAACACTTCAAAAGGTGTTATCCCTCCTGAGCTTTCACTTGAAAACTCCAGCTTCCCAAAAGGATCTCTGCTCGCACTCCTTGCTGAAAACCTTCAAATAACCTCTAGTTATTTGAGTCTCCAACCCTGTGCACTCCTTGAAACAGTGGTCCTTTAACCTTCCTTCTGGATTTATAAAATCCGAAGCTTCAATTGGCTTGCGCATACCTTGCGTGGCTCTGTGCTTCACCTACACTTTAGCTAATATGAGAACAACGGTATCTCTCCCGAGCTTTCTGAGATAAAACTCAGACCCTCATCAATGCACACCTTGCGGACGTCCACTGCACTCCTTCCAAGAATCCTCAGAGAGAGAAACAATTGAAACTCACTCTACTCCTCTTGTAGACTTCATACACTCAACATGAAATCATACATCCCACACAGCATTGAAACAAATGCATAACAGAGAAATAAAACAACCATAAACATACCATTTAACAAGGTAAACAATGAACATCATAACACCATGAAAGTTGAGTCAAAGCTTCATATATTAACTCAAGTGCTCCTGTACATGGGTTCTTATCTACATCTCTCTGCTACAGCTCTCTAGCTTATGAATTTTGAATGATCATCAAAAGTTACAATGATACAAGGGTGAGGGTGTCTATATTCGTTTTCCCTCCTATGCTTCTAAAGCTGTCTAATATAACATTCATATCTACCTACTTTACATTAACAGACTTAAATGCCTAATACATCTGGCAGATGAGAGTAATCTCTCCAGATCTGTTCATATCTAAAAGACATAAATGTAAGTACGCCTTTTCCTATCTATTACATTAATGCTTCAAATTTTCAAAATTTAAAATGTTTTCATAAAAACGTGCTCCTTTTCCCCATCTACGCGTCCAGCTGTTTCTTTGGCTAGGCATGTGATTTGGCTTTGTTCGACGCTCCTGCATCAATAACGTAACAAGGAAGCTAACTAAAACTGGTCACGACACTACTATAATAAAATCTACATTACAATAGAACCACAACCCTTGACTGGATCCTCCATGCCCTAGTGTTCAAGCACAGTTTAAACAAAGAGATGAAAGAAGTTGACTTCTATTAATGCGAAAGTCTCAAATTTGATACATAACCAGAGAATAGTTCTGGCATCAAAAATTACACAGTAGGGAGCTCTACTCAACCATTCGATGACCTTAACAAAATCTTGGACTGATCTATTTATACTCAAATCAGTCCACAAGTACCGAGGTGTGATCTGGCCATTCCATTCAAATCCTTTTGTCTGTGTCTTCTTCTGTCAGACTATGAGAGTATCCTCCTGTCACACACAAATTCAGCTTAGCATGGGCTTGTAGGAAAACTCATCCATCATTGTACCTCAAGATGGCAAGTCTGTCTCTGTGGCTAGACCCTCCACGCCTTCTATTTATGGAGTGAGTCGAGGTTTCAACCACCACTCCTTTCTCATTAACTGATCCTTCATCGGGACCGGGATGAGGCTTAATGCCTAAGGGGATGCCACATGATGATTTTGGATTCGATGCTATATGAGCACGTTATTGTGGGTCCATCAAAGGTGGTTTGGATTCACACTGCTTTTGAGCCCGCAATCCACAACCTTCCACCATGTATCTCTTTCTCTATACCATGGTTTCAATATTGGGACCGCTCAATAATTTTATTAATTGAGCATGTTGCATCCCCACAATGAAACGTGGTCATTGATCTAATCGTGATCTGCAATCTGGGCGCACCTGCTAAATTTAGCGCCATCGCTAAAGTTTATCTGCCTGCCAACTTTAGGTTCATTCTAACTATGCTTGGAGGTGGCGCTACCTTTGGTGTTGAAAAAGACAACTTCCCAGAGGATGATCTGACGTGGTGATCTGACATCACCATATTGGCATGTCATGAAAAGAGAGTTGACACGTGTCACTTGGAAACAAGCGGATGATACGCCCAAAGGTGCCTGGACTGGGTGCCACATGTCATTGCTAGATGTATTCCAGGTGTCATGACTGACGAGAGCGCCACATATCTAAACTGATGACTGCCACGTACTTTGTCACTTCAGAGATTGGGGGTGGTATGCATGTAGAGCTGGAGCTCCGAAGTGAACAATGATCATCAATCTAGGGAGGACACGCGACAAGGATCTGTTAACTCCAGGAGAAAACATTATGGATGAAAACAGGAGCAAGGAGGATGAAACTCCCAAAACCTTGAGTCTCATGGAGAAGGATGCATGGATGCATGGTGCTTGATCTGCAACTCCGGGGCTTTTCCCTAGCCACTAATCTTTGCACAATTTTGACATGTCGAATACACACGAGTCGTTGATCTAATCGTGATCTATAATCTAGGAAAGCTCTACTTTTTTTGCCACGCGCCACTCTTGGATGGACCTTGGTTCCTGCTGCAAATATTGACAACTCACAATTACTTCGGGATTTTGGTCTTTGGGCCTTTTCAATTCATAACTCTTTCAATATTTTGAAGTGAATCTTCTGAAGTGAGGGATATACCTCCATGTGTCCTTTATATTTGGATGGCCAAGATTTACTTCGGGAGTTCGAGATTTGGGAGTTTTCTTCTTATTTCTCATGCAATCCTCCAAAGTAAATCTTCCGATGTGTGAGATATGTTGACGCGTGTCCTCAGCCTTCAATGGCTCAGGTTTACTTTGGGACCTTTAGGACTTTGGGGATTCTCATGGTACTACTACCAAGATCAACGGTCCTTTTTGGTTTGAGATCAACAGTCCATAATTATTTCGAGAGTTCAGGCTTCAGGTCTTTGGGACTTTTCAATGCATAACTCCTACAATCCTCCAAAGTAAATATTCTGAAGTAAGGGATCTGCCTCCACGTGTCCTCTAGATTTGGGTGGATGAGATTTACTTCGGGAGTTTGGTCTTTGAGAGTTTGCTTCTGCTTCCTCACACAGTCTTCTGAAGTAAACCTTTTGAAGTGTGAGATCTACTGACGTGCGTTCTAAACCTTCAATGGCTTAGATTTAATTCGGGACTTTGTCTCCTTTGTCTAGTCCTTAATCCTTACGCTACTTTGAATTCTCAAGAGCCGCTGATCCGAATTTCTTATGGGATCTCCACCATTGAAAATCAAACCTACTTATTTTCCTAGAGTACGACATTTCCTGACATGTGTCCCCTACCGAAAGATCAATGGCCATGATCAATTGCGGGCTCACAACTATCATATACTTTAATTTCCTCCCTAATCCCCACAATGAGAATATGCTCATTCATAGTGGAATCGATATCCACCATTGATCTGTTGGTCTAGCAAGATCAACGATCCTGAGCGATTGCGGGCTCACAACTCGCATAAACTTTAATTTTCATCCCGATACCTGCAATGACTCCCCATCGTTGATTTCTTTCCACTGATATATGATGGTCACGACTTAATCTTGTTGATTTGACGGCTGGTCTTTCTCTCACCCAGATCCTTCGGCTGAAAATTGAATCCGTTCACCTGTCAGTATTTCTAACCTGAAATGGGTTGCTTTGAATGTTTCACTTTGTGCTCATGGTTGTTAACTATACAAATAAAGGAATTGGATGACGAGATGTGAGCTCAATCAACATAAAATAAGTTGACTAGTAATTTGGACCAAAAATCACGATATGTGTTCATTCTTTAAAGAAAATAGAAAAACCTTGAGCCGAGAATCGGTTAAGAAAGACACTAAGGAAAATCAGATCATTGATCGGAAAGGGAAATTGAATTTATCAACCACAAGGGAAAAACCTAAGAATGGTGTGCGAGAAAAGAGAGAAATGGAGAAGGGGCATATACTTGGGTATTCACAACAAACACATAAGCCCCTTGAAAACCTCTTGTGATAACATTGGCTACACAGGGGATGGCATGCTCCCTGTGAGCTGCCAAGAATGCGAAGTTTCAGTGCCTTAGTTTTGGGTTATGGAGTCTCTTATTCAAAATATAAATAAAAATGAAATGGTAATTACAATGGTGGAACACCAATCACGGATCAAACAAAATACTTTTTCAGAAAGTGCCCATTGACAGGGCCACCAAAAACTTTAGAATCCTCCAAGTTCTGCAATTTATAAGTGTTATCTGAAAATACCTCAGAAATCTTGAAAGGACCAATCCATAGGGCTTCGAATTTACCATGTTTTCCTTTGTCTTTCTTAGGGGCATCCCACTTGAGCACCAAATCCCCCAGCTGAAAATCTTCCTTCCATGCCTTCTTGTCAAAGGCTTGTCTTATTTTCTTTTGATGATTATGCGCTTTGTCAAGCAATTGCTCCCTGGTCCGATGCACTTCTACCAATTGCAGTATCCTCCTGAACATATCATCAGGTTCTCCTTGGTAGTCCTAGAGGAATTTTTCCATAGGTGAGGCAAGTTGGGAAGGAAAAATAGCCTCAACCCCGTACACAAGTTGAAAATGGGAAATTTCAAGTGACCTTTTGGTTGTAACTCTATCAGCCCATAATGCAAATTTCAGCTTTGATTCCCAGGCTTTCTTGTTGTCTTCTAACAATTTCTTGATGATCTTTATGAGGATTTTGTTAGAGGACTCTATCAAACCGTTTCCCTAAGCATAGTAGGGAGTAGAATGGACTATTGTAATCCCATATTTCTCACAAAACTTGATTAATGGTTCAGCTTTGAAAGAGGTAGCATTGTCTATAACAATCCTTCTTGGATAGCCAAATCTGGACATGATATCTTCAAGGAAGCTTATGATTACTTTGTGGGAGGCACTCCTTGTAGGGATGGCTTCTATCCATTTGGTGAAATAATCAGTGGTTGTTAAAATCCACCTGTGCTGACCACTTGACATTGGGTGGATCTCTCCAATGAAGTCTAGACCCCACTACTGAAAAGGTTTGGAAACCATTACAGATTTCAAAGGAAAATACTTGAGCTACTTATTTCCAATAAACTTTTGACACTTGACAAAAGCTCTAAAATTTGTACAAACATTAGTAAAAAGGTTGGGCCAGAAATACACAATTCTAAGGATTTTATAAGTTGTGGTCCTCCAAAAATGATGTCCCCCACATGAGTTGTCATGAAAATCAATCATAGTTCTTTGGGCCTCCTATGGGTCTAGAAATATTAACAAAACTCCTAGAGGATACTTCCAGTACAAAACCTGATCAATGAGACAATATTTGATTGCTTTGAGTTTCAAAGATATCACCTTGCTTTTGTGCAAACCATCAGGAGGTCTCAACTTCTGTACAAAATATATGATGTCTTTATACCAGATGCATTCTGCCAGGTTGAGGTTGACATGAGAGCCTTCATCAACAATCTCATCTTGCTGATTTTCTGAGCCTATGTTCATGAAATTAACTCCCAAATCCTTCCAATTTGATTCAGCCAGTAACCTGGCTAAACCTTGGACTTTCACCAACTTAGTGGGATTTATTTCTAGGTCGAACACCAGGATTTTGGAAATCCATTTGCTTCTCTTCCCATCTATATTAGGCTGGATCAATATCTCTTTTACTGAGGCTGAGGGGACATATGCAATAATTTTTGAATGCAGAACATAGATTATAAAATCCTTGAGGGCTTTGACCAAAGCATATCCATGTTTCTCTGTGATATCATACTTCATTTCTGCATCCCTCAATGATCTACTAAAAACGGAAATAGGTTGTTCTAACTCCTATGTATTTCTCTGTAGAAAATCAAGAACCAATGTTTCAGATGAGGCAAAATAAAATATCATAAATTCCTTAGAATAGTCAGGGTTGATGAGCACATGTGCTTCAGTCAAATCCCTCTTGATTTGGTCGAAAGAATTTCTGGACTCAACAGTCCATTTCACTTCATTCCCCTTTTTAAGCATGGTTGTAATGTGCTTAACCAACTTGTTAGGACCACATATTGCACCTTTTTGCCCATACTTGTTGTCATTATTATACCCTTGATCACCTGTATTTAGCCCCATATTATCACTTCATCTGATCACTCCAAGGTATACAACGTCCTTTCTCATTACTATATGTTTAAT